>JAJPUD010001613.1:383959-395328 GCA_023553655.1 Myrmecobius fasciatus
CCAGATGAATTTTGTTGTTATTTTTTTCTAGTTCAGTTAAATAATCTCTTGGGAGTTTGATTGGTATAGCACTAAACAGATAGATTAGTTTAGGTAGTATTGCCATCTTTATTATATTCGCTCGACCTATCGAAGAACACTTGATGTTTTTCCAGTTGTTTAGATCTGACTTTATTTGTGTGGAGAGTGTTTTGTAGTTTTGCTCATATAGATCTTGACTTTCCCTTGGCAGATATATTCCCAAATATTTTGTACTATCGGTAGTTATTTTGAATGGAATTTCTCTTTGTATCTCTTGCTGTTGCATTTTGTTGTACACCTAAATTTTAAAAGGTGCAGCCTTCATGGATTAAAGCACACATTAGATCACAGAAGTCAAAATACATTTTGTTATTGTCTATGGCATTACCCAGCTCATTGCCAGTGCAAAGCTTTTTGTTACCTTAAAACAAACAAGCAAAAAACCAAAAAATCCCTATGCTGTCTGTCAGTGTGGTAAGTCCCACTCTCAGCAACGTCTCCTAATTGTCATGTGGCTAGAATTCCATCTCCTATGAAGTAGACTTTTTGGATTCCCTTTTTAAAATTTTATCTGCTCTGCAGGGTCTTTTCCTTTTACTTCCAACTGACGACCTCTTAGTTCTTTGAAAACATCTACCATGTCCTCTGTATATCTTCTTTGCTCCATGATAAGTATCCTTACTTTCTTCAGCCAGTCATCATTTGTCAAAAAATGAACATGGATGTTCTTCAGTTTGTCATTATTCTTTCTCATTGGTGGTACCAAAAACTAACTACAGTATACTAGTTCTAGTCTGATCAAGAACTATCACCTCCTTCTTTCTGCATAGCATACTTTTCTTTTTTTTTATTAAAACTTTTTATTTACAAAACATATGTATGGGTAATTCCTCAACATTGACCCTTACAAAGCTTTCCATTACAAAATTTCCCCCCTAATCCCCACCCTTCCCCTAGATGGCAGGATATCCACTGCATGTTAATTATGTTAAAATACTTGACAAATCGAATATATGTATACATATTTCAACACTTATTGTTGTGCAAGAAAAATATCTACAAGAAAAAAAATCAAAGAAAGGAAACACAATGCAAGCAAACAAGAGAGCATGAAAATGTTATGTTGTGGTCCACATTTCACATCCCTCTCTCTGGATGTATATGGCTTTCTTCACTGAACAATTGGAACTGGTTTGAAACATTTCATTGTTGAAGAGAGTCATGTCCATCAGAATTGATCATCATATTGTTGCCATGTACATTGATCTCCTGGTTCTGCTCATTTCGCACAGCATCAGTTCAATAGCATACTTTTCTTAACAGCTTAAGATTACTTAGGTTTTTTTGACCACCATATCACATTGAGTTATATGGAATGTGCAATCCTTTCTTTTTAAAGAAAACTGCAATTTAATCATGGCTCCTCAATCTTATAATTATCAAGTTGATTTTTAAAGATTGAGTATAATACTGTATTTGTTCATTTAAAATTTCTTATTTGTTTCTGTCTCTAATAGATAATAAAGCATTTTGAAGTTAGGGATGGAGATTTGTTCATCTTTATAACTCTAAGACCCTCAAAATACTTTAAAAGTAATACATATTGGTAGTAACTGGTAGTATTGCATAAGATAGCATGAAGAAATTGACAGTTGAGCTTTGTTTTAAAAGACAGAGATAAGGAAGTTTCATGGGAAGGGGAGAACTGAATGGGGTTAGAATAGAGGAAATTCTAAGCATGGGGGTTCATAGTGGGTGGGGGGGAAGAAATTGAGTAGAAAAGCCAGAAAAGCCTGTACGTGTGTATGTGTATGTGTGTGTGTATAGGATGGCACATAGTTTCATTTGTCTAGATTATGGAATACAAAGAATATAGTAGAATAAGCTAAAGTTGGAGAAATAGGATGACATCTATGGAAATTTCATAAGTTTAGGAGTACCTTTATCAAGCTATTAATTCCTTTTGTGAAATTTAAATTATTTAACAATTTATAGATAGTACTAGAAATAAATATGCTTTCATCCATCTGTAAGTTTATCTAATGTCTTCATTTTAAATAAAACAGATTATTTTTATCATCATTATCATTCTTCTGCAAATAAGCCTATATATCCCTGAATGATTAACAATATTCTTTTGGGCTTATATTCAGAGAACAGAAAAGTTTCTGTTCCATCATCTTTTTTCCCCTTTAATGTATCTATCTCTCTAGGTGAACACAATAGAATATGTGACTGTATTCATGCCTGGAACTATTTGGTATGAATGTATGTGCTTTCATGGTAATGAGATTTGGATGCTATTAAAATTGACCACTCTCCAGAACTCCAGAAAGCAATTATGTACTGCCTCCTCTTTGGATCCTTTGCAAAACTGTGCTTGAAACAGCTCATTGAAGAGATTGATGTCAGTTAGCTATTGTAATGAATGCCCATCAGGGCTCCTCATAAGCTATGGGAAATAGAGCATAAGTGCCCTTTACAAAGGAATTCAAATCAACATGTCATATTGGAAGCAGTGATCAAAATATTCATATCACTTTAAAAAGAGGAATTGGCCCCATTCTTAAGATGTTCCTTGAGAGTTTTGCCCAAGAGCATTTAGGAGGTTGCTAGTGAAGATTGGAGATCTTTTGGAAAGTCACCTGATTGGGGTCTGTAGGAAAGAAAGATTATTGAGGATGGGATTCAGAGGATCAGGGAATGTGAGAGACCTTGACCTTTCTTCAAATTTCTTCCCTGAAGAAAAAAGCCTGAAGTGGCCAAAATAAAAGTTGTGGGAGTAAAGTAGGGTCTGTCAAGGATGTTGCAATAGAGTAGGGTCAGTTTTTGTGAGAACATAATTCTCTATTTTTAAAAGCATGAGATTTAGTGTACTAGCTGGACTCAAAGGGAACCATCTTGGTTGTCAACAATAGACCTGTGATAATAGGTATTTGTGTTCACTACCTTCCTTCTTTATGAATGCTCTTTGAAAAATTGCTTTGTGGTTAAAATCTAATGGAGGCCCAGAGCCTCTGAATAGACTGAATTCTGAAGAACAACAGCAACAACAAAAAACAAACTAGAAAGCTGAGTGGAGATGAGTCCTATAAAAGCTACAACACTATGGCATTCTCCAAATGACATAAATCAGGATCTCTATTTATGATATATCACTGAGAAATGTAGGCCTATTTTGATTTTTACATTGATGTAATAATTTCACTTCACTGAGCCTAAGTACAGTATTTGAAACAAGGACAGTATTTGATGTTAACATTGCTTTTGAAAAACAATTCTTTTTTTTTAATTTTATTTTTTTTTAATTTTATTTGCATAACATATGTGTGGGTAATTCTTCAACAATAACCCTTACATAGCTTTCTGTTACAAATTTTCCCCCAACTCCCCTAGATGGCAGGATATCCACTACATGTTAATTAGGTTAAAATATTGGTAAATCGAATATATGTATACATATTTCCAAACTTGTCATTGTTGTGCAAGAAAAATCTTGTCTTCACAAACGATATATCAGATAAAGGAAACACAATGTAAGCAAACATCAATCAAGGAGTATGAGAATGTTATGTTGTGGTCCACATTTCACATCCCTCTCTCTGGGTGTATATGGCTTTCTTCAGTGAACAATTGGAGGTGGTTTGAAACATTTCGTTGTTGAAGAGAGCCATGTCCATCAGAATTGATCGTCATATAGTACTGTTGTTGCCGTGTATAATGATCTCCTGGTTCTGCTCATTTCACTCAGCATCAGTTCATGTAAGTCTCTCCAGGCCTCTCTGAAATCATCTTGCTGGTCATTTCTTACAGAACAATAATATTCCATAATATTCATATACCATAATTTATTCAGCCATTCTCCAATTGAAGGACATCTATTCAATTTCCAGTTTCTAGCCACCACAAAAAGGGCTGCCACAAACATTCTTGCACATGTGGGGCCTTTTCCTTCCTTTATGATTTCTTTGGGATATAAGCCCAATAGAAATGCTGCTGGGTCAAAGGGTATGCACAGTTTGATAACTTTTTGAGCATAGCTCCAAATTGTTCTCCAGAATGACTGTATCCGTTCACAGCTCCACCAACAATGCATCAGTGTCCCAGCCCTCCCACATCCCCTCCAACATTGAAAAACAATTCTTAATTTTCACTAATTGGGAGAGGGATTTTGTTTTCCCTACCCCATAAAAACTCTATCTTATTTCAAATTATTATGATATGCTTTATTTCTAACTTTTAAAAATTTTAGATTATACATGCTATCGATACATTAATAATCATCTCTTATATATTAAAATTAATATTCTCTTGGGAATGGATATATGTACATATTAATTTACATATGTATGCATGTCTATATATAGTTATATATACATATATGTGTGTATATATAGAAATACATACACACAAACATATATATATATATATATATACATGTGTGTATGTGTGTATGTATATATATATGTCTATATATACCTATCTGATAATGTAAGATGCTATTACATTTTACTACCCAAAATATCATGAAAGGCATCTGGCTTCTTAATTAACAAGGCATCATTCCACATGTAGTTTTTTATCCTAGATGAAGATTAGAAGTAAATATTATGGTATTGGGATGTCAGTAACAGAGAAGACCTAAATGAAACCTTCAGTATGACTGAAATGTACTTGTTATTGTTGAGATGTGTTTCAGTAACGTCAGACTTTCTGTGACTCCATTTGGGGTTTTCTTGGCAAAAACATTGGAGTGTCTTGTTATTTTCTTCTCCAGCTCATTTTACAGATGGGGACAACAAGATTAAGTGACTTTCTCAGGGTTATGTAGCTATTAAGTGTTGGAAGTCAAATATGAACTCAGGGAGTCCTTCCTTCTTATAGTAATAATATATTATTATAGATCTATTTCATAAAAAAGATTCATTGTAGAATTTATATTGTAGAAATTATAGGACAATCTTGATCATTTATCAATCTTGATTATAAAACAATCATGATAATTCAACAGGATTAAAGCACTACAATTCATTAAAGTGTCACTATATCATATTGTTACTCACTCTCCACCTCTCCATGTCCCACTTAATATATAATTAGTAGATACCAACTTCGCAAAGAACTTGTACTCCATATGTGACTTTTATGAATAGCATAGAATTGAGCAAGAGATGAAAAATAGCTTGAATTTTCTTTGGAAAATTACACAATTCTTTTACTGAACCCAGCATACTCTAACAAAAACATATCTTTTAAAACTCCATTGTGTTCTTCTAATGATATTATATGACTCTAAATTATGGGACACTACAGTCTGAAGAACTGACATTAAGAATCATTCATAAGGGAAAAGAGAAATGCATGATGAGGGTGAGAAGTCTTCAACCCATATTGCAGATGTAGAGTGGCGCAAAAGAAATAATATAAAGGATGTCATCAGGGAAATGTAGAATTAGAAAAAGTGAGATGAAGGCCTATTACATAGTGAGTTTGAAAGACAACTGAAAAAATGTATAAATTCAGTAGCATCATGCAAAGTGGTAAAAACATGATGAAAGCCAATAGCAAGTTGGGTGAATTTCTGGAAGGGCAGAGACAAGAATCACATTCGATTGAGTAATCAAGGATCATGGAAAAGAATATATGCATTGGTGAATTCACAAGTTTATTGAAGGATCGAAGTATATGGCTTTGCCATGCCCTCCCTCCCAATATTTTTGTTTGCTCTTTAGCCTCAGTATATTTATTCACCAAATTATATTTTGATTAAGCTAATGTAAATTTTCATTTCCTGGAAATATACTGGTTAGGGAGAATTCTCTCATTACATACCCTAGCTATATAGGCTAAACATGACCCAGAAGCATGTTGAACAGTGGGATATATATATTTTTTAATGGCTGTAGGTAATTGGCAGGCATTTTTGTCTACATAGAGGATCCTATCATCTTTATCCTTCCCTGTCATTTTGTTTCCCACTTACCCTTCCTTCTTTCTAACCATCCATCTCTGTATGGATTAGAAAGTCTTCTTCCTACAGCCTAAAGGCAGAGTTACTGATTGCAAAGGCATTTCATTGAAACCTGAAGGCTGACCAATCACTAAATTCCAGAATTATCGTTTTTCTAAGTGATGCAGAAACTGGTCTGCTGCTTCTCAAATGTAATAGAATTATCCCTTATTTAAACAGCTGTCCCATGTAGACAGAGTACATTTGGAGTCCTAATGCTGTTTAACATTGGGAATCAGTCTTACTGTTTGAATTGGAAATAAGAATCAGCAAATAACTCCTATGCTATGTCAGTCTGGCATAATTTTGCAGTTTGTCTTTGGGGATAGTATTTTTGGTTGCTGGAAAATATTATACTAGCAATGTTGCATACCAATTAGTTGTATTAAAATATATATTATGCAGTGACTCTACACTTGGGTTAAAAAGTTTCCTTGACAACATCATTTAACTTCTTACTGTTCTTTTCCTGCTGCTAGTATAAATATCTAAGATGTTTTTGTTCAAAACATCAATTAGACTTCAATATAATCTTTATTAATACAGATGTGTTATTACAAGAAGACTGCTGAGCTATGATAATTTGCACAGCAGGAACAATAAAATACCTCCCTTCTCTTTGCTTGTATCCCAGAATGCTTAAGTTTTCTATTCATTTATAAAGCTAATCACAACCTTCTATAGTATCTTTTTACAATTATAGTCAAATCTTTAAAGCTCTCATCATCAAAAGTATAATCCTTCAAAATTCTCACATTGTATATGGCTAGAAAAAGGCACCTATTGGTTTTAGCCATATGTGGTGTTAATTTTTTTTTCCTGTTCTTTTCTTCCCTTTCCACAGCTAAAACTCCTCATTTCCTGAGAATTCAGAACGTGGAAGTTAATGCTGGGCAGTTTGCCACCTTTCAGTGCAGTGCCATTGGTAGAACAGTTGCTGGAGACAGACTCTGGCTTCAGGTATGGTAACACATTTTTGTCAATAGTAGCGCAAGATGATTTTGTTCAGTTTCTTTATGATAAGAGAAAACACACACACACACACACACACACACACACACACACACAAAATTCTATAGCCTTGGACAAATTGCTCTAACGTCTCAGTATTTTAGGTTGCTTAGAGCATAGAGATATAAAATAACTTGCCAATCTGTATTGGTATTGAAGAATTTCCACAATGGATTTTCCCTCCCAAGAATGAGATCATGGGTCTGGACCAGGAAATAAAACAAAACAAGGAGGAGACAGTTCCACCGGAGATGTAAATAACATGAGGTAAAACAGATTATCCTTTCACTCTGCTACATCATTCTTTATTTGCCTTTGAGTAATTGTGTTTTCTGAATTCTTTTATTTTCTTTTGCTCTCATTAAGTTCCTTGGATCATAGATTTAGAACTGGAAGTCACCTTAAGCAGCTATCAAGCCTAATCTCTATATTTTACATATCAGTAAACTAAGGCCAGAAAACATTAAATGGCTTGTTCAAGGTCACACACATTTTATATGGCAGGGCTATGATCTAAATCCACATTATCTGATCTAGAATTCCTTATATTGTTTTGATTCTCTTGGTGAACAGTGACATTACTAAGGTGCCTAACACAGCTTATTGTTCTTCCTGTTAAATTTTTCTTGGCTTTTTACTTGGATTTCTTTTTCTTTTCAGTCTTTTTTATTTTGTCAAATTGGAGGTTACTTCTAAGATTATATTTAGTTGGAGGACAGGAAAAGGTGTTAAAGAGTACGGTATTCGAACTCTTCTCCCCTCCTCCCCCCCTTTTTTTTGACATAAAAGAAGTCTTTATAGGGTGAGGGAAAGATATTTGGAAGCCTTTGGCATTTGGAACTTTGCAGTGAAATGTAGCAATTAGTATAAGAAGCATTCTTTCTGGTAATTGCTGTTATTTCTCATATTATCCCTTTGGGTTCCATTTCTCTTCTGCACAGGAGAGAATGGGCAGCACAGATAGGTAATGGATTTATCCATAGTTCCCCAGTGAAACAGGGACAGGAGTGAGATTAGTTGATTTACTTAATCCACCAAGCACAGCACTAGCCACTTCTTGAAATTCCAAGCTCTTTCTTTCCACTTCTTCAATCCCATTATTATTCTTTATACTCAGAGAGAGCACTTATGCCTCATCTCAATTGGTGTATTACATCTATTTCTTTCTTGTCTTTTAAATTCTATAAACCTCCCCTCAAGGTGTTTTTTTCTTCCTGTTTGTTTCTTACTTTGATCCATCTGCATCATATATTATTATTTTGTCTCCTATTTCTACATCTACTCCCAAATTTCTGTTTATATAAATTCACTACATTTTTGCCATAAACATTTAATTGAATAATAATTATGGTAATAATGATACCTTTGCATTTGTAAAATATCTATACTTTCCAAAAAAAGCTTTCAAATATATAAAGTTGACATAATTAGGGCTAGAAGGGATCTAAGGAGATCAGTGATTTTTCTCCCTTCTTCCAAATACCCTAATCTTTCTCTTCATATAACAGATAAAGAAGCTGATATGCTGGGGAGAAGCAAGGTAGGAAACCAGCAGAGGCAAAATTTGACCCTTAAACTCTTTGTCTCCAAGTCCAATGTTTTTCCCACTCTGCTGTCACTTCTCCCCTTTGATTCTTTTGACATTCCTCTAAGATAATTCTAAATAAGGAAACTTAAGGACAGTAAAGATAAAATGATTTGCTCAAGGATCATACAGTTATTTAGTATGGGAGTGTATGGGGCAGGTGCTAGACTCCCTTCCCCAAATTAACTACTCAGAGACATCATCAAGTACAAAGAGAACGCATTTATTTAGTGCTGCAAGGAGAGGCCCAAACACCCCAGGGAGGCGTCTCAGCTCCCAACATGGAAGCTGGAAACAGGAAAGCTGGTTAAATAGAAAAAGACCCAAGTCTTTTCATTGGATGGACTAAAAGGAAGTAATCCTCATTGACCAATGATCACCAGTATTCTTTTTCCTGTGGGTCATGTCACTTCCTGTCCCTTCCTGTAGCTGACCTAGGCTCTGACCTTTAGAGACCTTGAGGCCTTGAGATCACGTGACTTTCTGTAACATAGGCCCAAGACCTGATCTTTCTGCTCTGGGAATAGGGATCACGTGACTTGGGCCTAGTCTGACATACTCCATCTCATAGATTTTTTGAGAAAACTTCACCTGGTCTCACTCAGGAGCCAGAATGAGGACTCAGGTCTAATCTTCTTCCCATTGCACTTTCCCCCTCTGACCAGTTGTCTTTCTTCATTGACCTTTCTCTTTTCTACATCCTGGACTAGTTTTCTTCTAGTTTTTAGTTTTTGAAGAAGAAAAAGGAATAGATGAAGAGCTCTAGACCTGGATATAGCCTAGTATGTTCAAAAATTGCCTTTTCTATTCTTTTTCTTTAGGAGCATTTTATTCTTTATGTGATGTTTTTGTTTTTGCTAGTATGTAAGAAATAACTATTATAGAATTCTAATATGTCTAGTATAAAATTCAATATTTGCCATATTTTTTGTTTTATTGTTACCAGTTAAATCTGTATCATCAGGAATCATTTTAGCAGATATTTTGTTTAGAGGCTGCACTTTTTTTCTCCCTTTCTAGACCTTTGATTTCATCCTTGTGATGAATTATTTTTGTTTGTACTTAGAAATTCATATATAATTGCCTCTTCTCTTTGCTTTCTGCAATAAGTTACTTGGTGATCTAATGAACTTCCAAGGTTTCAATGATCCTTTCTGTGCAAATGGTTCCCACTTCTAAAAAAAGAAAGACTAAGTCTAGTCTTTCTTTTCAGCTATGCTTCTACATCTCCAACTTCTTGATCATTTTGAACTGGATTATCCTTTAGATATCCAAAATGAATCATGTTTAAAGTAGAACTTATCTTTTCTTCTAGACCTTTCCCACTTGTAAGCTTCTTTTTTCTTGTCAAGGGCCACCCAATCTTTCCAATCACTGTCTTCACAATCACCCAACCTCATGGACCTGGCAGCTCTTCATTCTTCTCCATGCCACATATACAATCAATTGGCTAATCTTATTTCTAACCTTACAGCATCTCTTATATGCATCCCCTTCAATTCATTCATAGAGTAACCACTATATGTTCAGGCCCTCATCAATTCTTGTCTGGGCTATTGCCAATAGTTTCAGTTCAATCCAATGCTGCTTAAATTCTCTCAGTATTCCAATACATCCTTCATATGAATGCCAGAATGATTTCTTTCAAAGGCATCTCTAGTGGTTCCATGTTATCTCTAAGATCAAATCTAAAGTCTCCTATTTGACCTTGAAAGCTCTTCTTTCTCACACCTTACTACTCACCCTGATAATACAGCTCCACCTACACTACCCTGTGTATAGTCTCTTGAGTATGACATCTTCCATCTCTATGCCTTTTGCTGGGCTTCCTCAAATACTTGATTTCCCTAATGTCCTTCAAGACTCAGCTGTGAAAATGACCTTTCTCATCCTCCCAGATACTAATGCCTTCCCCTTTTAAATTCCATTCTATTTACTTGGCATAAATCATTTCTCTGTCTCTCTGTCTCTCTCCCTATCTCTCTGTCTTCTAGTTAATACCATTTTGGATTCCTCATTAGAATAGGGGCCACTAGAAGACAGGGAATGTTTTTGTCTTTCTTTTTATTCTTCTAATGAATGAGACTCACTGAATACTTGTTGCTTGTCCTAGAGAATTGTCAGAGGCACTGAGAGGTTAAATGATTTTCCCATGGTCAATTAGCCAGTATGTGTCAGAAGTGGTATTTGAAACCAGATTTCTCCTTGCTCCACAATTTTCTGTAACCGATGGTAACTATAATCAACATAACCACCATGCCTGTACTTATTCAAAGCTTATCCCCAAACAAGTATGTTCATTTTCTTATACTCCTGTTTATTAATCTGTCTCTTCCTCTCAGTCTGCTGGCAAGTAGATATATTTTTTAAAAATGTGAAACTATTGTGCTAGGCTGCTTCTTTGAAAGTTGCATGCAGTCATGAACTTTCTGTTCATAATTGGCTCAGAATACTCAATTTAAGAATTCAGCGAGTTTCTATTCAGTTTTTTAAAGGTCAAGCAGAAAGGATGTTTTTGCAGAAATAGAAAATGACCACCCATTTTTATGAAAGAGTGTACCCTTTAATGTAGAAATCCTAGTATGAAAGAGATAAAATCCCTTCTTTTTCTGCAAAAGTTTTGTGTCCAAACAGTGTCACCAATGGATGAGATTGAATCTGATACTAAGACTGCAATCACAATATAGTCACTTTCTTTTTTTTTTTTACATTTGCAAAAAAACTTTTTTTTTCCCAAGCTTT
>JAJPUD010001613.1:397278-411327 GCA_023553655.1 Myrmecobius fasciatus
GTTTTTTAGTTGATTCTCTAGGGTTCTCTAAGTAGACCATCATATCATCTGCAAAGAGTGATAATGTGGTTTCCTCATGACCTACTCTAATTCCTTTAATCTCTTTTTCTTGTCTTATTGCCAAGGCTAGCATTTCTAATACAATATTGAACAGTAATGGTGATAGTGGGCAACCTTGTTTCACCCCTGATCTTATTGGGAATGGTTCCAGTTTATCACCATTACATATGATGCTAGCTGATGGTTTTAAATAGATGCTACCGACTATTTTAAGGAAAAGTCCATTAATTCCTATACTCTCTAATGTTTTTAATAGGAATGGATGTTGGATTTTATCAAATGCTTTTTCTGCATCTATTGAGATTATCATATGGTTTTTGTTAGTTTGGTTATTAATATAGTCAATTATGTTAATAGTTTTCCTAATATTGAACCATCCCTGCATTCCTGGTATAAATCCTACTTGGTCATGGTGTATTATTCTAGGAATGATTTTCTGTAATCTCTTTGCTAATATTTTATTTAAGATTTTTGCATCAATATTCATTAAGGAGATTGGTCTATAATTTTCTTTCTCTGTTTTTGTTTTACCTGGTTTAGGTATCAGTACCATGTCTGTATCATAAAAAGAGTTTGGTAGGAGTCCTTCATTCCCTATTTTTTCGAATAGTTTATATAATATTGGAGTTAACTGTTTTTTAAATGTTTGGTAGAATTCACATGTAAATCCATCTGGTCCTGGGGATTTTTTCTTAGGGAGTTGATTAATGACTTGTTCTATTTCTTTTTCTGAAATGGGACTATTTAAGTAATTTATTTCCTCTTCTGTTAATCTGGGCAATCTATATTTTTGTAGATATTCCTCCATTTCACTTAGGTTATCAAATTTATTGGCATACAGTTGGGCAAAGTAACTCCTGATTATTGCTCTAATTTCCTCTTCATTGGTGGAACGTTCTCCCTTTTCATTTTTGAGACTAACAATTTGATTTTCCTCTTTCCTTTTTCTAATTAAATTAACTAGAGGTTTATCTATTTTGTTGGTTTTTTCATAAAACCAACTTTTAGTTTTATTTATTAATTCAATAGTTTTTTTACTTTCAATTTTACTAATCTCTCCTTTTATTTTTAGGATTTCAAGTTTGGTATTTGATTGGGGGTTTTTAATTTGTTCTTTCTCTAGCTTTTTTAGTTGCAAGCCCAATTCATTGATTTTCTCTTTTTCTATTTTATGCAAATAAGCATCTAGAGATATAAAATTTCCCCTTATTACCGCTTTGGCTGTATCCCACAAATTTTGGTATGTGGTCTCATTATTGTCATTCTCTTGAATGAAATTAGTAATTGTGTCTGTAATTTGCTGTTTCACCCATTCCTTCTTTAGGCTAAAATTATTTAATTTCCAATTGCTTTTTGGTCTATTTTCTCCTGGCCTTATATTGCATGTGATTTTTATTCCGTCATGATCTGAAAAAAAATACATTTATTATTTCTGCCTTCCTGCATTTGATTTTGAGGTTTTTGTGTCCTAACACATGGTCAATTTTTGTATAAGTTCCATGGACTGCTGAGAAAAAAGTAAACTCCTTTCTGTCTCCATTTAATTTCCTCCAAAGATCTATCATACCTAACTTTTCTAACATTTTGTTTACCTCCTTAACTTCTTTCTTATTTATTTTGTGGTTTGATTTATCAAGTTCTGAGAGAGGGAGGTTGAGATCCCCCACTATTATAGTTTTGCTGTCTATTTCTTCTTGCATCTCTCTGAACCTTTCCTCTAGGAATTTCCATGCTATACCACTTGGTGCATATATGTTTAGTATTGATATTGCTTCATCATCTATGGTACCCTTTAGGAAGATATAATTTCCTTCTTTGTCTCTTTTAAGTAAGTCTATCTTTGCTATTTACTTGGTCTGAGATCAGGATTGCTACCCCTGATTTTTTTTGTTCACCTGAAGCATAATAGATTCTGCTCCAGCCTTTTACCTTCACCCTGTATGTATCTCTATGTTTTAGATGTGTTTCTTGTATACAACATATTGTTGGATTCTGGTTTTTAATCCACTCTGCTATCTGCTTCTGCTTTAAGGGAGAGTTCATTCCATTCACATTCACAGTTAAAATAACTAATTCTGTATTTCCTGCCATCTTATTTACCCTAGCTTATGCTTTTCTCTTTCTTATCCCCTTTCCCTCCTCCCTACTATTTTGCTTTTGAAAACCACTTCCCTCAAACAATCCTTCCCCTTTAGAGCCCTACCCACCCCCTTTTTTCCCCCTTTCCCTCCAGTTTCCTTATAAGTATGTCTATTATTCCCTCTGAGCCAAATCTGATGAGATGGAGATTAACCCAATTCTCATTCCCCTCCCTTTTCTCCCCTCAATCATTATAGGTTTTCTTTGCCTCTACATGTGATGTAATTTCCCTTATTTTACCTCCTTTTCCTCTTCTTCCAGTGTTATCCCTTTTCTACCTCTAATTTCTTTTTCAATTTATTATATCATAAGATTCATAAAATCACAATAAACATATCATAATAATCATAAAATCACAGTAATCATATGATAATAATCATAAAATCACAGTAATCATATCATAATCATAATGTAATAATAGATTCATAAAATCAACCTTCATTCTATTAGTATCTATAACATAAATATAGTTCTCAAGAGTTATTTTTTCTTGTTACCTTTTTATGTTTCTCTTGTGTTCTGTGTTTGTAGATCAAATTTTTTGTTCAGTTCTGGTCTTTTCAGTAGAAATAGGTGAAATTCTCCTATGTCATTGAATGACCATCTTCTTCCCTGGAAGATAATGCTCATTCTAGCTGGGTAATTTATTCTTGGCTGTAATCCAAGTTCCTTTGCCCTTCGGAATATCTGATTCCAGGCCCTTCGATCCTTCAAAGTAGAAGCTGCTAGGTCCTGTGTGATCCTAATTGTAGCTCCCCGATATTTAAATTGTTTCTTTCTGGCTTCTTGTAATATCTTTTCCTTGGTATGATAGTTCTGGAATTTAGCCACGATATTTCTGGGGGACTTAATTTTTGGGTTTCTTTCAGGAGGTGATCGGTGGATTGTTTCAAGGAGTATTTTGCCTTCTGGGTGTAAAATATCAGGGCAGTTTTCTTTTATGATTTCCTGGAATATAGTGTCCAGGTTCTTTTTTTCATCATGGCTTTCAGGAAGCCCTATAATCCTTAGATTGTCTCTCCTAGATCTATTTTCCAGGTCAGTTGTTTTTCCTAGGAGATATTTCATGTTTTTCTCTACCTTTTCATTTTTTTGTTTTTGTTCAACTGATTCTTGAAGTCTTGATGAGTCATTAATTTCCAATTGTTCGATTCTAATTTTTAATGTCTTATTTTCTTCAGTTACTGTTTTTAGTTCCTTTTGCAATTGACCAATTACATTTTTTTGTTCATTGCATTCTTTTTCCATTTTTTCTATTTTATTTTGCAATGATCTCATTTCGTTTCCCCATGTTTCTTCTAACTCTCTTTTAAGATTTTTTATGCAATCTTCAAAGAAAGCCTTGTGACATGGAGACCAATTTATGTCTCTCTTTGGGGCTTTTTCTGGAGTTGCTTTACCTTTAGGGGCCACAGGATTTGAGGTCTGTTCTTCCCTCTCTCCATAAAAGTTGTCTATGGTGAGAGCTCTTTTTGGTTTTTTATTCATTTTTTTTTTAAAGGTGTGAGGTCTGTTTAGGGCAAAGGTGGAACAGCTGCTTTAATTTGCCCTGGGGCAGTTCTGCTGATTGAGTTATTTCAGGAACTGGGCAGTTCTGCTGATTGAATTATGTCAGGGGCTGGGCAGCTCCGCTGATTGAATTATTTCTGGTGCTTATCAGTCCTGTTGTTTGATTGATTGCTTTAAGGTGCTGTGTAATGGCAGCTAGGTCGATGCTCATCAGGGGTTCAGTGGTTCACAATCTATCCCCCTCAAAAGGCAGACCCTCCAAACCACCTGCCCACAATCAGGACAAATTGTTCCAAGAGGCTCGCAGAAGACTCCCAGGTGTGTGAAAAGCACACAGCTCCCACTCCTGTTCCGACTCCTGTTCCAGCTCCCTGCTCCAGCTCCCTGCCCCGGTCTCCCTGCTCTGCAGTCTGGGTTCAGTAGGCCACCCCCTGCCCAATTAAAACAGACCTGTTTTGAGGTTCTTCCAGAGTATCTTCTTCTAGAATCGTGTTGTTCTCCAGATATTGTGGATTTTTTTGCTTCAGAATCAGTCTAGAGGCTTCATATGTTGTTGGTTTGAGGGGAGGTTAGAGGAGGTTACAGAGACTCCTGTCTGATCTCCGCCACCATGGCTCCACCCCCGGAAGGAAGTCCCCAATATAGTCACTTTCAATGTTGCCAAGACTTTATGGAATATTTGAGATCTTAAAATAATGACTCTGTTTAAAAAATTGTTTCAGAACTTCTACTTGAAAATTAGTATTTATTGAAAAAAGATCTTAAAAATATTATCTATCCTTAGAGGTTTTCTGCTATGAAACTTACAGTAGAATTCTAGGAATGAACATCTCATGCATAAATGCTAATAGACATGTTCTAAAGTAAGGGAGCAATGAAATGGCTAAGAAGCAGATAGAAGAGCAGGACTAATATTCTTCAGTTGTAATATGAACTATACATGTCAGCTTTCTACTGGATGACTTAAGATTTAGACCACATAAAGAAAATAATGGTTATAAAGTATTTCTAAAACCAACACAACTGTTTATTTTCTTATTTTTGACTTCTCTTTCTTATTTCTCTATGGTTTTTCTCAGGGACTAGTCATATTGTCACCCTGCTTAGTATATAATATGTAGAATGTAATTCTGATCACGATTTTGATTATAGAATGCAGAAGCTTATAATTTTTAATGAAGTAATTTTTTTCATGGAGGAATGGACAAAGTGTTGTTTCTCTCTACTATTTATTTTCATATTAACAAAAATATTTCATTTAACCCTATTGAATGAAAAAAATTGATTCCACTTAAAGTATATAAAAAATATACAATCACTGACTGCAATGAAGTAAAAATTTATACTATCATTCTGAAATGGAAGTATTCATCTTCTGTGAGTAGAATATGCATGCTATGTGTTTTTGTTTCTTTCTTTCCAGTATTGAAGGTGAAAAGCTATCTTCACTAGCTTTACTTGGAATCAGTGGTTTACCCATGTGACAGGGCCATTTTTTTTGTTTAGGAAACTAAACAAAATAAAAGTCTGTTATGATGTGAATTTGTTTGAATCATGTAAAAATTAAAACTTTTATTTGGCTACATTAAAAATTATTAGATCATTGATTTTTGACATGGAAGGGTCATTCAGTGGTCACAGAGTCCAACACTCAAAGCTTAACAATGAGTAAAACTGAGGTTCAGGGAAGGAAAATGACTTGCTGAGATTTTTAGTATCATATCCAGGATTCTGTGGCAGGTCTCTTGAGTTCAAGCCCAATATCCTCTCCATTAAACCATGATTCCCTTCATGGAAATGAAATATTATTGAGAATGGATCATTATTATGGTGTTCTAACCTTCATGTTTGCAAAACATTTTCACATAAAACATGATAATTTATTTCTCATTGCAAGTGGTGAGGTAAGGAAAGCAGGTGGTATTATTCCCATTTTCCAGATGACAAAACTGTCTTAAAGAGGCTAAGAAATTTGAGATTATACCAATGAGTGGGAGAGACCAGATTAAAACAGTTTTTCATGCCACTTTCTGTGATCCTCTCAGCAAAGAGGAGGGGGACTGCAGGTGTTGTGTTGAATGTACTATCAAACTCTTGGTAGAATATTGGTTTGTTTTGCTGAATTGTTTTCCTTTCTCTGTTTCTTCCAGAGGAAGGTCAACAGCATGATTCTTTGGTGGTGTGTCTATATGGGAAGAAAGGCTATATAGAAGGAAATAGTTGTGAAATAATGACCAAAGACTATCAATAAAACTTATATTTATTGTTGTTTAGTCATCTCAGTCATGTCCAAGTCTTCGTGTCGCCATTTGGGATTTTCTTGGCAAAGATACTGAAGTGGTTTGCTATTTCCTTCTCCAGTTCATTTTACAGATGAAGAAACTGAGGCAAAAGGGTTAAGTGATTGTCAGGATCACACAGCTATTATGTATCTAAGGTTAGATTTGAACTCAGGTCTTCTAAGCCTGCTATATCTACTACACTACCTTGTTGCCCCTGAACTTATATTCATAGAATGGTAAAAGAAAATTAAAATGCAGGGGTTCTGACTTCTCTTTCTGTGCTGTATCTACTTTGAAAATACATTGTTTTATAATAGAATTTTTTCTTTACTATTTTCAAGACATTTTACAATTTTTTATTTATTTACATTTTACATTCACATATTTTTTACATTACATTTATATCTACTATTTTAAGGCATTTTACAGTGATCACATTTTAAGCATTATGACTGGAAAATATTATCACCCCCATTTTACAAAGAATTTAAAGAAGGGTACACAGCAAGTTTCTGAGGCCAGATTAAAACTTGGGTATTGCTGACTTCAAATGTACCTAGTAACAGGCAGCATGGATTTTAAAATCATGTTAGGGAAAATGGATAACACTGTGAAAATAGCAGTAGGTCTGGTCAGTAGAACTCCTAAGTAAACCTTGATCAACCACTAATCAGCTGTGTGTGACTTTGATTTGAGTTTCCTTTAAATATAAAACAAATAATTTGGATTAGATGATTTCCAAGCTTCTTCCAACTGGTATGATTCTTTATTCCAGAGGAAGAAGAGTAACAGGAGTACAATTGAATTATATAAAAATACTCCATTTTTGAAATATGTATAAATATATGTATATGCATAGATATATTAATCACCATCTTGTAAAAAAGGTCAGTGGTTGGATTGCATACATTATGAATTAAATGTGCTCATAACACTTTCAACATAAACAAAACATACAAATAAATCTGATGATGACACTAATGAAGGAATGTTTATGATTAACAGATGTGTCCCATCTGCCTGCATTTTCTTTGTCACATCTGTGGACCACACAGGTTATTGCCAATATGGGACATGATTTTTCTTTTTCTTTTTTTCTGTGATACTGAGCAACCAAACCAACACAGAGTTCACATGCCTCCATTATTGGGAGTCCAGCATATTTAGATTATCTTGATATTTATGAACAGTTACCATAAAAAGGCAGCAGCAGTAGGATTGGCTGGGAGTGGGGGTTGTTGGTGGCTTTATAATTGTTGAGAGCTGTATCCCTCAATCAGCTCTGAGGATGCCAACATTCTGGCTTTTACAATAAATATAAACTCAAATCATTTAGAGAACCAACTATCTCCATGAAAATGATATACTAGACACAAAAAAAGAAAAGATAATCACTTTTTATTTTAAAGGAGGAAGTGGTCTATTTTGCTAGTACTGGTCTTAGAGTGAGACTTTGTTTTATACTCAACTGTTCAGCAATAGTAAATATTTCAATCTCTCTGGGTCTCAGTTTCCTTATTTGAAAAATGGGAATGATGATTCATGCAGTATCCTCTATGCAGGGTACTTGTGAGGATGAAATCATATAATGTATTTAAGCATTTTTCAGAATGTAAGGTGCTGTATCAATGTAGCTATTATTCTGTCCCCTTGGTGAATCCACATTTTAAAAATATTGCAAAATATATTTAATATATTGAGTAAAAGAGTGTGGGATTCTTGATTTGTGTCTTTTTGTGGCTATATATTGTCTGCTTACCAGGCAGTTTATGATATTATGAATTTTTTTCATCCATTGTCCATCCTTTAAGGCTTTTATGATTGTGAATAGAAACTATTATTGTTCTTTTGTGGGTATTTCAAATTTTATTTTGTTGCATTTCCTGTGTATTCTTTGGGAGCTGTTTTTACAAAGTATTTTATGTACAGAATAACACAATTCAACTTTATAGAAAATAAAGCTAATACCCAAAGCCAGTCTTGAAACTGGATACTTTATAGTTTTAAAAATGGGTTACACTTGAACTTTATTCCAAGTTAGGGGAATAAGGGTTTTCCTACATCTGTTTCAATTTTCACTATTTCTGCGTGCATTGCTATATGTCCTCTTTCTTTTCTATTTTTTTTTACCTAGAATTCATCTCAAGCCTATCAGTGAATGGTAGACAAGATTTAGTTTTATATATATTTATATGTATATATATATATATAGTTGTAAATAGTGATACAGAGACATCTAATAGGGAGGACTGAAAGTAACCTTTGTCATGTCATCATCTTTTAAAATGTATATTAGAGAACAAAATTTACATAAACTTAGTAAATATGTAAAGTTCTGCCACCTCCCATGCCCCAGACACTATAGATATTTAATGTATTATGCAAGCACATTACCAAAAGTGTGTATTTCATGGAATCATTTAATCAACAAGCATCTTTTAAAGTATCTACTCTGTACCAGGCACTGTGCTAGGTGTTAGGGATAAATACAAAGACAAAAATAAAAGCCTAAATGGAATTTGGAGATAATTTACTCTGAGATGCAGAGAAGGAAATGATTTGGTCAAATTCACACAGCATGTTATTGGATTGTATTGTCATACAAACTTCTCTCATAGGGAAACTAGAAGGAAGATACTTGTTTTCAGATATTATATTTTATCATTTACATCTTGTTCCTTACTGAGACAAATTGACTTTTCACTGTGGTTTTACATTTTCAGATTGCCTGCATATGGGTTTTTCTATATTTTTCCTTTTGAGATTAGGATTAATTGAATAATATACATAGAAAAAAAAGACTGAACAATTCTTTTAGACTAGCTTTATCCCTTCATTTGAAAGTAATGATAACTTAAACCCACAAAGATCAAATGACTTAAAATTTCCAGCCAGTTGGAATTTAATTTCTTTGGCTCAGTCACTAACTAGCAGTTTCAAGTTGCATAGTTCAGAGGGAATTGTGTCTTATATTCAGAGACAGGATCAGTGTGACCTTAGAAAAACTACTTAACCAGCCTGAATCTCAGTTTCCTTATCTGTAAAATGAGAGAATATAATGATCTCCAAAGTCCTTTCTAGTCTTTATATTCTAGAATTCTATTAATAACTTAGGTATCTGAAGAATGAGATGTTGGCATGACATTGGGATTTCATTTTAAAATTAAACTATGTTAATTTCAACAATTTAGCAAAGGCAAAGAACCATTATATTTCTATGTTCAAAATATAGATGAAGATTGAAGGAAGTATTTACAATATAAACTTTTAAAGTTGGCTTCCAGAAGCAGAAGCTTAAATTAGGATCTATAAGCTTATTTTTAAATACATTTTTAATTTGTTTCTATTCAATTTTAATTCAATTTAATTTATTTTGCATAATTGGTTTCTTTTGTAATCTTATGTATCTTATGCTTTTAAAAAATCCTTGTGAAAAAAGAGTTCATAGATTTCATTACACTGCCAAAGGGGTATAGGACACACAAAAATAATTCAGAACCCTTGTCCTGGCATAAGTGCAAATTGAAGCAAGTAGGTGGTACAATGGATAGAGCTTTCAGCCTGGAATCAGAAGAATCTGAGTTCAAATTGGACCTTAGATATCTGTTATCTGTGTGACCTTGGGCTGGCCACTTAACCCTGTTTGCTTCAGTTTCCTCATCTGTAAGATGATCTGGAGAAGGAAATGGCCAACCACTCCAGTATCTTTGCCAAGAAAATCCCAAATGCATTTATGAAAAGTCAGGCACAACTGAAATTGACAACCTACAAAATGGAAATTGCTCCTGCCTTCTCTCCGTGTTCCCTTTAGAAGGAATTATCTCTGGAGAAGGAAAGCTTGTCATAATCTTTAGCATTTCTGACTATTGAACTGACCTTTTCCATTGCCTGTGCATCTGTTCTTTGGGGAATGGTGGAAGAGCAAGAGTTGAATAAGAAAATAGATATTTTAGTAATTTTCATTCAAAAGCTATTATAGATAACGCCTAATATTCCCTTTTGTGTCTTACCTCCATTTTTTCTTCACGTCTTCCAATAAAACATCTTTTCCTCCCAGTCCCATACCCCACTATGAACATATAGCCATCTTCCCTCTCTCCTTCAAATAAATTTAAAATTAAGGAAAATATGACATTAATGATGCCTGTTAACAACTTTGATGTTCCCACTCTGTCAGCCAACCTATACTATAGTTATGATTGAGAGACACTTTCTCCCTTGTGACTAGTACAATCCATTATAATCTCTTATTTTCAGGTACTTTTTAACTTTTTTAAAAAAATTACATTTGGGGACTGAAAACTCTTGATTATTGTTGGCCCAAAGGTAATTTTTTTTCTTTTGAAACTTTGATATATAATTCCATTCAGCTGTGTATGAGCTATCCAAGTGTGGAAAAAAGTGTTTTTCACCACTTTATAAATTTGTCACATGCATTTTCAGAGCTCAGAAAACTCCAGAATGTCTTTTGAGGAAAAGCATCAGATTTTCATGACTTAAAAAAATGGTCTTTATAAAGACAATTACTTTTGGCCTAGTGCAGAAACAAATAAATTTTAAACTACATGAATAGCTTTTTAACTGCTTTCTTTGAGAAAATAAGCCCATGATCTAAAACAGGGCATGGCACCATATTCAGGATGTTACAGATTCATGCATTGTTTTTTTCTGTCACTATATAACTATTTAAATGATAACCCTTATATTTGCTTGTTTTATGAGAATCACCAGTGAGCATGCAAGTGTGTTTTTGTACAGATGGGGGTGTGTACTTGGGTTGCATCTTGCCAGTGAACATATCTTTGTTAATATTATTTGCTGGCTTTTAGTTTGGCTTATGAACAGCATGTTCCAAGAGAAAATATTACATTGATGCACCCATTCTGTTAGGATGTCTAAAAGCCACATTATAGATTTGATAGGAAGGAAAATTATGGTTCCCATGGCAAGCTTAACTTGGGCATTTTACACACATCTATATTAAAGCATAAATTTAGCAGCACTTACAGTCATACAAAATACTGAGTATGCACAAGGGGACCATCCTACGGTTGCTATAGAAACCATTTACTCTTTAAAATTTTCTGTAAAGTCTCCTCCATATTCCTTTGAGTTCCTGATGAGTTTATGTGTAAATTAAAACATTGTGACTGAAAACGCAACAGACCTTCTTGGGGTGTCCAGTGATTTGACATGATTGTGGTTTTTAGTACATTTTGTATTAAGGTAAAACCTCAGTATATAAAAATATGTTAGAAATAAAAATCTGGGGAGGTTCTGGAGAGAAAATCAGTAAGTTGTATCTAGAAATACTGATTTAAAAAATCAATAAATAAAATTAACTAAAATAGGATAAAAATTAAAAATTGAATTTCCTGGGATCGCCTTAGGAAAAAAATCTTAGTGGGAATGTGCAGCTTTCTGACTTAAAAGGCTTTAAAGAAAAGGTTTTGAAGGTTCTTACCCTGGGTTTAGAGTTTGTTGCTTTTGAATACCACAGCTTAACATGTTTCCCCTTAGAGAATTGGAAGGATGTTTATCTCCTTAAGGAACATCAGTGATTTTGGGTCATTTAGAGCAAAATAGTTCTAATGAATGGCTGCTGGGACGGTGTTTCCCATACTCATCACATGAATCAGCTCTGTATGTAATTATTTGTTTCTAAGCAACCTAAATGGTGTTCATAGTAGCATTCCACATTTTGGTAAGCACACAGGACTTGAAATCATACTTAACAATTTTGATCTCTTGGGTAATTAATTAACCTCTCTGAAACTTAGTTTGCCCATTTTTCTTTCTTTTTTTTTTATTAAAGCTTTTTATTTGTATAGCATATGTATGGGTAGTTCCCCAGCATTGATCTTTAACAAAGCTCTCCATTACAACTTTTATCCCCAGTCCCTTCCCCTCCCCTAGATGGCAGGAAGCCCACGACATGTTAATAATGTTGAAATGCTTGACAAGTTATGCAAGAAAAATCCTATCTACAAGAAAAAGAAGAAAATCAGAGAAAGGCAACACAATGCAAGCAAACATCAATAGAGATCATGAAAATGTTACATTGTGGTCCATATTTCATATCCCTTCTCTGGGTGTATATGGTTTTTTTCAGTGAACAATTGGAACTGGTTTGAGACAATTCTTTGTTGCAGAGAGCCATGTCCGTCAGAATTGATCATCATGTAATACTGTTGTTGCTGTGTATGATGATCTCCTGGTTCTGCTCGTTTCACTCAGCATCAGTTCATGCAAGTCTCTCCAGGCCTCTCTGAAATCGTCCTGCTGGTCGTTTCTTACAGAGCAATAATATTCAATAACATTCATATACCATAATTTATTCAGCCACTCTCCAATTGATGGGCATCCCTTCAGTTTCCAGTTTCTAGCCACTACAAAAAGGGCTGCCACAAACATTCTTGCACATGTGGGGCCCTTTCCCTCCTTTAAGATCTCTTTGGGATATAGGCCCAGTAGAAACACTGCTGGGTCAAAGGGTATGCACAGTTTGACAGCTTTTTGAGCATAGCTCCAAATTGCTCTCCAGAATGGTTGGATCTGTTCACAGTTCCACCAACAATGTATTAGTGTCCCAGTTTTCCCACATCCCCTCCAACATTCATCATTATCTTTTCCTGTCATTTCAGCCAATCTGACAGGTGTGTAGTGGTACCTCAGAGTTGTCTTAATTTGCATTTCTCTGACCAATAGTGATTTGGAGCAACTTTTCATATGACTAGAGATGGTTTTAATTTCATCATCTGAAAATTGTCTGTTCATATCCCTTGACCACTTATCTATTGAAGAGTGGCTTGAATTCTTATATATATGAGACAATTCTCTATATATTTTAGAAATGAGGCCTTTTTCAGAACCATTAAATGTAAAGATGATTTCCCAATTTGATGCTTCCCTCCTAATCTTGTCTGCATTAGTTTTATTTGTACAGAAACTTTTTAACTTAATATAATCAAAATTATCCATCTGGTGTTCAATTAGGAGTTCCAGATCTTCTTTGGACATAAATTTATTCCATCTCCACAGGTCTGAGAGGTAAACTACATTACGTTCCTCTAACTTGTTTACAAAATCACTCTTTATATCTAGATCATGAACCCATTTAGATCTTATCTTGGTGTGTAGTGTTAGGTATGGGTCAAGCCCTAATTTCTTCCACACTAGTTTCCAATTTTCCCAGCAGTTTTTGCCGAATAGTGAGTACTTATCCCAAAAGCTGGGGTCTTTGGGTTTATCAAACACTAAATTGTTAAGGTTATTGCCTAGATTGTCCTGATAACCTATCCTGTGCCACTGATCGACTGCTCTATTCCTTAGCCAGTACCAAATGGTTTTGATGACCGCTGCTTTATAATATAGTTTTAGATCTGGTACAGCAAGGCCACCTTCATCTGCCTTTTTTTTTTCAATAATCCCCTTGAAATCCTTGACCTTTTATTCTTCCAAATGAACTTTGCTACTCTTTTTTCTAGATTTGTAAAATAATTTCTTGGGAGTTTGATTGGTATGGCACTAAATAAGTAGATTAGTTTGGGTAGTATTGTCATTTTTATTACGTTCTCTCTGCCTACCCATGAGCACTTAATGTTTTTTCCAATTGATTAGGTCTGATTTTATTTGTGTGGAAAGTGTTTTGTAATTTAGTTCGTATAGTTTCTGACTTTTCCTTGGCAGATAGATTCCGAAATATTTTATCCTATCATCTGCTATTTGGAATGGAATTTCTTTTTGTATCTCTTGCTGCTGAACTTCGTTGGTAATATATAAAAATGCTGATGATTTATGTGGATTAATTTTGAATCCTGCAACTTTGCTAAAGTTGTGAATAGTTTCTAGTAGTTTTTTAGTTGAGTCTCTAGGGTTCTCTAAATATACCATCATGTCATCTGCAAAGAGTGATAATTTGGTTTCTTCATTACCTACTCTGATTCCTTTATCTCTTTTTCTTCTCTTATTGCTAAAGCTAACATTTCTAATACAATATTAAATAGTAATGGTGACAGTGGGCAGCCTTGTTTCACTCCTGATCTTATTGGGAATGGTT
>JAJPUD010001614.1:0-10425 GCA_023553655.1 Myrmecobius fasciatus
TAAAGAACAATGCTGGGGAACTACCCATACATATGTTATACAAATAAAAAGCTTTAATTAAAAAAAAGAGGAAGGAAATAATTCTTTAAAAATTATAATTGAGCAAGTGGAAACTAGTAAAAATTTAAGAAATGAAAAATGAAGAAAATGTGGAAAATCTCATTGGGGGAAAAAACTTACCTGAAATATAGATTAAGGAGAAATAATTTAAAAAAAATTACTGGATTATCTTTAAGCCATGGCAAATAAACAAACAAAACAAAACAAATAGAAAAGACACTTTAAATATCATCTCTCAAGAAATTGTCAAGAAAAAGTACACTAATATTCTAGAACTAGAAAATAAAATAGAAATTAAAGGAATCCACCAATTGCCTTCTGAAAGAGATCCCAAAATGCCAACTACAAAGAATACTATAGTCAAATTCCAGAGTTCCCAAGTGAAGGAGAAAATATTGCATACTGCCAGAAAGAAAAAATTCAATATTGTGGAGCCAAAGCCAAGATCACTCAAGAATTACCATCTTCGGGGCAGCTAGGTGGTGCAGTGGATAGAGCACCAGCCCTGAAGTCAGGAGGGCCTGAGTTCAAATCTGGTCTCAGACACGTAACAGCTGTGTGACCCTGGGCAAGTCACTTAACCCCAATTGCCTCAGCAAAAGAAAAAAAAAAGAATTACCAGCTTCTACATTCTGAAGAGAAAGGCTTGGAATGTCATATTCGAGAGGACAATTGAGTTAAGATTTCAGCCAAGAATCATCTGCTACCAAAACTGGGTGTAATCATTTAGAAGAAAAAGTGGATATTCAATGAAACAAAATATTTTCAAACATTTCTGATGAAAATACTAGAGTAGAATAGAAAATTGACTTCCAAATTTAAGATTCAAGAGAAGCATAAAAAGTTAAACAGGAAAAAGTAATCATAAGGAATTCAATAATAGGATTTACAAATCCTGCATTAGAAAGTAATACTTGTAACTTATAAAAACTTCCTCATTATTAGGTCAATTAGAACATACATAGAAACAGAGAGCATGGGTGTGAGTTTAATATAAGAAAATTATATTTTAAAAATAAAATTGAGAAGTGAGAAAAAGGAATGCAGTGAGAAAAGGGAAAGGAAAGGTAGAATGAGATAAATTATCTCACAAAAAACACAAAACTTTTACAGAGGAAGGAAAGATTGAAAAGATTGGAAGGAGCTTGAATCTTAATCTCTTTGGAATTGGCTCAAAGAGGGAATAACATACATGTTCAGTTAAATATAGAAATTTATGTTATCCACAAGAAAATAGAAAGGGAAAAGGATAAGAAAAGTGGGGAGAGAGTGGAGTGCACTGATGGAAGAGAGAACAGATGGGTGATAGTGGTAGTCAAAAGTGAAATATGAGAATGGAAAGAAAAAGAAGAGAGAGTAGAATAAAGGCAGGTAGAGGGGATAGGATGGAAGAAAATAGTAATAATATCTGTGAAAAAAATTCTGATAAAGGCTTCAATTCTCAAATATATAAAAAACTGAATCAAAATTTTAAGAACATATGCCATTTCCTAATTGATAAATAGGCAAAGGATATGAACAGGCAGTTTTCAGACAAAGTAATTAAAGCTGTCTATAATCATATGAAAAAATAGACTAGATTATTATTGATTAAAGAAATCCAAATTAAGACAAGTCTGAGCTACCACCCCATACCTATTAAATTGGCTAATATGACAGAAAAGGAAAATGGCAAATATTGAAGGGGATGTGGGAAAACTAAGACACTAATGTATTATTAGTGAAGTTGGAAACTGATCCAACTATTCTGGTGAGTAATTTGGACTTATGCCCAAAGGCTATAAAATCATGTATTCCTTTTGACCCAGCAATACAACTAATAGGTCTATATCCCAAAGAGATAAAAAAATAAATAAAATGGAAGGGCAGCTAGGTGGCCCAGTGGATAGAGCACCAGACCTGAAGTCAGGAGGACCTGAGTTCAGATCTGGCCTCAGACACTTAACACTTCCTAGGTTTGTGACCCTGGGCAAGTTACTTAACCTCAATTGCCTCAGCAAATTAAATAAATTAATTTTAAAAAAATAAAATAAAATGGAAAGGGATTTGGGAGCACAAAAATATTTATAGCTATTTTTTTGTAGTGGTAAAGAATTAGAATTTGAGGAAATGTCCATTAATTGGGTAATGACTGTACAAGTTGTGATAAAGGATTGTGATAGGATACTATTGTGATACAAGAAATAATGAACAGAATGATCTCAGAAAACCCTAGAAAGATTTATATGAACAAAAAGAAGTGAAAAGAACCAGAAGGACAGTGTACAGATATTGTATGATGATCAACTGCGAATGACTTAGCTATTCTTAGTAATATAATGATTCAAGATAATTTCAAAAGCCTTATGATGAAAAATACTATCAATTAATTTCCAGAGAAAGAACTGATGGACTTTAATGCAGGTTAAAGCATACTTTAAAAAAAAAGCTTTTATTTTGTTTTTGGTTTTGATTTATTTTCTTTCACAACATGACAAATATGAAAATGTTTTACATAACCACAAATATGTAATCTTTGTCAAATTGCATACCCCCCTATGAGAAGTAGGAAAGAGGAGAGAATTTGGAACTTAAAGTTTTAAGAAATAATTCTTAGAGGCAGCTAGATGGCGCAGTGGCTAGAGCACCAGCCCTGAAGTCAGGAGAACCTGAGTTCAAATCTGGTCTCAGATAAATAAAATTTCCTAGCTATGTGATCCTGGGCAAGTCACCTAATCCTAATTGTCTCAACAACAACAAAAAAATTGTTAAAAATTATTTTTCAAGTAATTGGAAATATATATGTATATTATATAATCATCAAGAGAAAAGCAACTAGTAACCCAAGCTCCTAAAGGTTCTTCTTGTTCATGTACTAGAAGATCTCTGAAATTGTTTCTGAAATCACAGTTTCCAGAGCCCTAACTACATAACAAATAAAAACCTCATTCACTTCTATAAAGTAAATGGCAATTCTGGGAATCCTTTATTAATTGGGTCTCAGAAGTAGTTTGAGGGCATTGGAGAATATTAAGTAACTCAGAGAAAAGGGACTTCTAGCCAATATTTAGGACTAGTTAGATGGGTTGGTGGCTTCCTGTTTCCCAGGATCATCATAGCCAAAAGCAGCTATCTAATTAACCTATTCATAATTAGGTTAATATCTCTTCTACAAAACATACAAACAGCATATATATATATATACACACTCATATATATATTCCCTCCTTCAAATGTGGGAGGGACCTTTTAAAATGTCTTTGAATGTTTTGCATTATATGAAATAATGTAGAACATCCAGAAATTTAGTTTTATTGACAGTGGTTTAAGTCTAACTGATTGAGCCAAACTTCCCCCTTCTTCATCTCATCTCTCCTCTAGGAAGTCCTGAATTTATTGATTTATAGTGCTCATTTGACATCTGCTTTGGCACTCTTGTCTTATATATTTACTTCTTTTTAGCTGAATTATCCAAGTATAGTATTCTTTAATACTTCCCAGTATACAGATTAGACTATATCACTTCCCCACTCACATACTTTTATAGGCTCCCTATTGCCTATAGATGAAAATAAAAACTCCTTCACCAAGTACTTAAGACCCTTCAGTCTATAACCTACTCAGTCTTATTTTATATTACTCCCCTTATTTTATCTAAAATATATAATTTTTTAACTTGACATGCCATTTTTTACTTGTGTGCATCCTAAAAAATATTATCTTTAACATTCATTACCTTTGTGTGTTTGTGCAGGCAATCCTTAATGTTAAAAATTAAGTCCCTCTTAAACCTTATCTTTCAGATTTCTTTGGGTCTTTCCAGACTCAGCTCAGTTGTCACATCCTAGATAAAATCTTCCCTTTTCTTTCCAGCTGAAAATGTTTCCTTATCCTCATTTTAATTTTTTTAGATTTTTTTTCTTTGCTCAACCATATTTTACCTATATTATATAGTATTTATGTTATAGTATCCCAAGTCCCCAGACAATATAAACTCTTGCAAGGTAAAAATTATCTCTGCTTTTTCTTTACATCTTGTATTCCCAGTGCCTAGAACAATTGCCTTGCTCAAAGTGTGTGTTAATAAATGCTTGTTCAGATAAATGTATGTTCCATCTCCTGATAAATTGAAAAATCACAAGAAGAGGGATAATGCCTTATGTTGCTTCCATTTTCTTCACAGCATAGTCAAAGCCCAGGGCTATCCAATGGATATTTTTTGGTTGACTGAGTGATTCATATTCAATAATTGCTGCCATTAATTTGTTTGAGACATTTTGAGATCTGGTTGCAGGAGGGGGAGCCAAAAAGGAAAAGTTGACTGAAAGTGGCCAAGGTCTAGTTGGAGGCAAAATAATAAATTAGAATAATAGAATGTTTTATGGAATGGATCTTAGAACAGAAAATGAACATAGAATATTATAGTTTGAAGAGACCCTAGAGACACATAAACAGACAAATAGGTAGATAGATAATTGGTGGATGGATAGATGAATAAATGATAGATGGATAAATGATGGGTATATAAATGAAGGATAGATAAGTGATAGATGTCTAGATAGGCAATAAAACATTACTTAAGTACTATGTGCTGAGCATTGTGCTAAATGGCTAGGAATACAAAAATAAGGTAATAATCTTGTCTTTATTCTCAAGAGATTTATATTTTAAGAAGGAAAGACAACATATAAAAAGAAGGCAAAAAGTGCATAACTTTCTTAAGAGGGGGTATTGCATTGGGACAAAGCAGCTAGTGTAGAGTGTGAACATGGAGGGAAATGAGTATCATGACTGAAAGTTCTGATGATATGATGGTTCCATTGTAATGCTGGAGAAACTGAGGCAGGATATAGATTAGAGATTTTTAATAGTTTACTGATAGTGGTAGAGAGTTCAGAAGCCATAGCTGTGGGACCGAATGTGACTCTTATCTCAAAATATCCAGCCCAGGAGTGAGGGGCTCCAGGGATTCTTATAGGGCTCCAGAACTTGGGGAAACAAAGGCAGAAGGAGGGGTGAAGCACTGGGGGAATAGAAGTCCCAGGAAAGGACCATAAATTCAGTTCTGACAGGTTGGAGGTATGGAGGAAGCATCATAAATTCTGATAAGGAGCTAGGAGACACTGAGTCTGAGACCAGAAAGATATGCCCAAACATGGGAGATAAGCCATCTGGAGTTTTAGGACTCTTTGGAATTCCAGTGGCCAGAGCTCTCAGCCCTAATTATCCCAGTCCTAATGGCCAGGAAGGGGGGGGTGCCACCAGGGAGACTGAGGCAGAACAATTCAGGGAAATTGGGGCCAAACAATTGAAGGAAACTGAGACAGGGCAACTGAGGCACATCACTATCTGTTCTCAGTAATTCATTTTACAGAGGAGTCTCAGAGAGAGCAGTGACTTGCATAGTATCACAGCTAATTAGCAACAGAGTTTTGACTAGAAGTCTCCTGACACTCAAAAAAGGAATCTTCCCACTGTCCCTTACCATGGCTCCACATGTTAAACATGCTCCTGCAGTTCCACATTCCCAGCTTTTACAATTTCCCTTCCCTTTTCAGCTTCCCATGTTACCTTTCTTTGCCTGGATGTTCAGGATTCTCCCTCCCCAAATTTCTGTGCTTTTCTTCCTTTTTCCTCATCTGAGGCTGTTTCTTCCTCTCTAACATGTGATCTCCTTGAAGATAAAAACCATATTTTTGCCTTTTTTGGTTTTATTCCTGATACAGAGTTGAGCACTTAATGCTTGTCAACTAACTAATGTAAAGGGAGGAGAAACTGTGGTATAGTGCAAAGGCACTGGCTCAGTCAGAGGCCTCAGTTTCAAATCCCTTCTTTTATGTTTATTACTTGAGATCATTGGAAAATAACGACCTCTCTGGGCCTCATCTATAAAATGAAGTGATTGGACTAGACAGGTCCCTTCTATCTCTAAATCTTTGACCTGATGATGGTATGATTTCTAAGAACTTTTCTAACCTTGACATGCTTACTATACTTTCCTAAGCTCAAAGTCATTTTTCCCCTATCAAAATAACTAGATCATTTCAAGGAAACTTGAAAAAAATAATTCTATGATAATCACCCTTCCAGGTTTATGTGAATGGTGAGATCCTCTGAATGATCCTGTGTGCATATGATACTGTATTGATTTCCTTAAGCCCTAGAACATTATAGATTTCCCTGGAAAAGATCTATAGTCTGTCCAGCCACACAAGAAAGACCAAAGGGATGAAGAATGTCTCTATGGCCCATATTTCAAAATATTTCCATGGAAAACTTACAGAATTTATCCATCATTTTGTATATCCGGGACAGAAGATGGACAATAAATTAGGCTCAAAATTGAATAGGAGGAGGAGAGTGGATCAAATTGCCTTCTAGAAACTGCAGATCTCATTTAAAGATTCAAGTGTCCTATTACAACAAACTCATTTTTAATAACAACATCTTACTGATGAGCTGTATGGCAGGAAGACATGGAATACAATGATCTTCAAGGAATTAATATTGAATATTTTGCCAAGAGCAATAGAGAAGTCCATGGTGGGCAAGAAAATGTTGCAACAGGTAACTATTAAGAAATTCAGAAGAACAAGAGTAAAACATATCATCAAGGAATTACGGCGCAACAAAATATGAACTGGTCCTATGACAAAAGTGAGGGATGACAGATAGAACCAGAATGTTCCCCTTAGTAGTTCCATAATATCAGGAAACATCAAAGCAGACCACCAGCACACTGAGCACCATTGTGTGGTGAATATAGTGCAGGGTCTGGACAAAAAATGGTTTTTCATTTGTAACACTGGGAGGAACTTCCCAATCAATGAAATCAGACATCTATTTGAGTATTTTGTTACAAGGGGGAAGGCAACAGACACTTATATGCCAGGTATTGGGCAATGAGGTGGCTCAGTGAATAGAGAACCAGATTTGGAAACAGGAAAACTCATTTTTCTGAGTTCAAATCTAGCCTCGGACTCTTACTAACGAGGTGACTCTGGGCAAGTCACTTGCTTCTATTTGCCTTAGTTGCTTATCTATAAAATGAGCTGGAGAAGGAAATGGTCACTCCAATATTCCAGCTAAGAACATCCTGAAAGAGTCAGAAATGATTTAAGTGACAGAACAATAAAATGTGCCATATACTACGTTAAGAGCCTTATGAATATATCTAATTTGATCCTCATAACAGCCCCTATGAAGCAGGTGCTTTTATTGTTCCCATTTTACAGTTGAGGAAACTGAGGCAGAAGTTAAGTGACTTGCTCAGAGTGACACAGCTAACAAGTGTCTGAGGTCAGATTTGACTTCAAGTCTAGTGCTCTATCTAGAGCTCTATCCATTAATTACACCAACTAGTTGCTTTCAAGTATTTAATCACTTGGACATGATGTGTTAGCCCAAAGGAACAACTCTATTAATGTGAAATTCAGGCATTGTGGGAAAGATATTTTATTTTGTCAGGCCTTTTGTTGTGTCTCACACCCCCCAGCCCTTGATCAACAGGCATTTATTAAGTACCTTTTTGTTTGAGGCACTGTTAAGTACTGAGGATACAGAGACAAAAAACATTCCTTTCTTTTCCAGGAGCCAATATTTTATTTGGAGAACAGCATGTACACACTTGAGTAAATAGAAACTATGAGCTCAGTATATGCAAAGTAATTGGAGGAAGGAGAACTAACCCCGGGGGGAGACTTCTTGTAGAAAATCACAATCTAGCAGGGCTTGGAGGAGAGCCAGGGCTTCTAAAAAAAGTGAAGGTGAGGAGGGAGCACATTCTAGCCATGGGGAAAAAGCTTGTGTGGACACTAAAGAAAGAACATCATCCACGGGGAGAGTGATGTGTAAAAGGCTAGAGACACAGGTGGGAACCAGCCTGAGAAGGGTTTTAAGGACCAAATTGAGAGGTTTGTGTTCTGTCCTAGATGCAATAGGAAGCCAAGGGGACAATTTTTGAGTAGGGACAGCTATGTGGAGATATGTCAAAGAGGGGAGACACAAGAGAGGAAGTCTAACTGGGGAGTGGTGGCAATGTCTGGGCTGGCTAATGCTACATGGAGAGGTCTAGGCCATTTAGCATGCTGGAGAGTGCCAGCTCTCCCATCTATGGGATTTTGGACTAGTCATTTAAAATGTCCTTCAGGGCTGGGGCTGCTCATCTATAGAACGAAGACGACCCTCTAATTCTAAATCTATGACCCTGAGGTTTCTGAAAGAGAACACTGTACTTTGAGTCAGACTAATTTGTTTTAAACTGCTACTGAATCTCTGGGCAGCCTCTATATACTTCTCTAGGTATCAGTTTCCTCATCTGTAAAATTAGGGGGTGGAATTAGGATCCCTTCCAGCACTAAATGTCTATGCTAAAAATCATTCTCATTGACGAGTTCAATCTTCATCAAGACTGACTGAAAATTTCAAACTGTGGCCAGAGAGAAAAAAAAGGTAGAAGGGTGAAAGGTCCAATTTTCACGTCTACTTCAGTATTGATGTAAAAAGTGGCACCTTTTCCAGTCTGGAAATAGACTGTCTGGCAGAATTTGGCAGCCAAAGGTTTCCCAAGCCAGAAGTCTTGCTGCTAGAACTAGCAATGAACTTTCTGCAGATACAGGGGTTGATAGAGACTCTTGTTCAGCACCCTCTGTATTCCTCACGGACCAGTCAATAAATGAAAGCCCAGGGAGAGGTTAGTGGGATAGTTTGGCCCTTTGTTGTAGGTGGTTTCTGATAAGCAGTGGAAAGGACCAGGTAAGAAAATCAGAAGGCCCTGGGCATGGACTTGACAAACCACTTTTAACCCCCCTGGGCTCATTTCTCTCACATATAATAACTGATTACTGTGTATTTAGTGCCAAGCATTGTACATGTTACTTCATTTGCCCTTCACAAATCTATGAGGTAGGTTCCATAATTATTCCCATTTTATAGATGAGGAAACTTGAATCTGAGTAAAGTCAAGGCTACTTAGCTGGTAAATAATTGAGGCAGGATTTGAACTCAAGTCTTCTCACCTCCAAATCCAGTTTAATATTCACTGTGCTACCTGTCAAAGAGAAATCATTCTTTTCCTACCTTTTAATTCCGATATCTAACACAATTCATGGAAAAATACTTCCTAAGAGTTAAATTTATAAAAGTTTCATAATTGTAGGCACAATTGTAGAAAGTTAGCATTATTTCATCTTCTCATCCATCAGGAGGAATGTTATTTAGTTTAATAATTAATATCCATTTATAGGCCACTGGGATGATTTTCTCCTTCTATCCTCTATCCTCTCTGCTATTAAATCAATAATAACTCTCATTTATATCCCTCACTGACAAAAACAACATGATTTCACATATTTTCCCTTTGAGCTTTATAGGAAATAGCTGTTAGTTGATGGGTTAGTCCTAGAATTATTGTTTCCATGCTTCAGATGAGGAGACTGAGGTTGAGAAATATAACTTGCCCCAAATCACATAGTCAGAAAACTGTGAGATCATAACAAAAGTCCAATTCTTCTTTTAACCTCTCTCAGGATCTGAGATTGGAACTCTGATTGTCTCCTCTAGTCCAACATTCCCGTGGAAAATGTCCTGGGCCTCCCCACAGCTAGGTGGGTCTCAGCTTCATCTCGGACACTTTGTAGGAATACTTGTATCCTTTGCCCGTGTGCCAGTTTATCCCATTGGCAAAACTCTCATGGGACCCTCGGAGGTACAAGCCGTTCAGGTTAGACAGATGGCATTCTTTGTACCACCAGGCTCCCTTGAAGCTAAAAGCACAGTTTGTTTCCTTTGCATCATTGTCTCGATCCTTTGTTGTGAAGGGTTGGTTATTATGGTACGTCAGGGAGTCACCTGCAAAGGAAACAATTTAGACCAACATTCAGACAGGGAAAGGGCTAATGTCCTTATGCTGGCATTCAATGTCCTGCATGAATGGGCCCCAGTCTGTCTCTCTCCCCTCATCTTAGACTTCCCTCAAAGACTCAGAAGTATGGCATCTCAATTTCCACATGTGTAATTAGTTAATGGTTTAGGTTTGAAGATGTCTAATGTTCCTTTCATCCCTGACATTTTAAGTTTTAAAGGTCCCTTCCACCTCTGAAATTCTGTGTTCTAAGGTCCCTTCCAGCTCCTACATCCTATGTTCTAAGGTCCATCCAGCTGCTATATCCTGTGTTCTTAGATCTCTTGAAGCTCCTGTATCCTATGTTCTAAGGTCCCTTCCAGATGCTATATCCTGTTTTCTAAGGTCCCTTCCAGCTCCTATATCCTCTGTGCTAAGGTCTCTTCCAGCTCCTGTATCCTATGTTCTTATGTCCCTTCCAGCTCCTGTATCCTATGTTCTAAGATCCCATCCAGCTTCCATATCCTATGTTCTAAGGTCCCTTC
>JAJPUD010001614.1:16495-60698 GCA_023553655.1 Myrmecobius fasciatus
ACACACACACACACACACACACACACACACACACACACACACACACACCAATGAGCATTGTATTATTTAAGGGGTCTACAGAACCTAAAAGACAATTAGCAGAAGGGACCAAAAGTCAAAGTGTATTCATAATTTGGACTTGGGAACTGTGAGGAATGGCTTCTTATAATGTTAAGATGAAAATTTATTCTTAATTTACAAAGAAATCTGAAAGTAGAGAGGTAAATTAATCTTTAATGAACAAGTTTCACTCTCAGTCAGAACTCAGTTGGATTGTTACTACTCTAAGTACAGGTAATCCTTGTCAAAATGACCCTAAGCAATTTGAGGGGGTAGGCGGAAGGAGGAAGAATTAGAAAACTTTGGAAACTTTTGGAATTAGATGAAAAGAGATTCACCTAATAAAGATGATTTGTCAGAGGGCATAGTAGAGGGAGTGCTGGGTTAGGAATCAGGAAGACATCTTCCTGAGTTCAAATTTGATCTCAGACTAAATGTATGATCCGAGGCAAGTCACTTAATCCTGTTTGACTCAATTTCCTCGCCTATAAAAATGAATTGGAGAAGGAAATGGCAAACCACTCCAGTAACAACTCTGTTTTATTCCTATTTCCATCCTTTCAATTTTAGGTTTAGGCAACAATCTTTCTTAGAGAGCAGTGAGAAGAGTTGAGCTTTTCAGGATTCCAGAGATATATAATCTTCACCTCTACATGCAAATAAACAGTCTCAAAGAAGTGATGTCCAAGTAGGATATCATGGTATAAGAGGCATCATGATATACTGCAGGGCTTCTTAAATTTTTTCCACTTGAGACCCCTTTTTGCCTGAGAATTTTCTGTGTGACCCCCAGATACATAAGTATATAACATAGGTATATAAATTAAATGAACTAATAATAAATCATAAAGAAATTTATTTTAAAGTTATTCTTGGATATATATATATATACACATAGGTATACATATATATGTATATATATATAATTTTACCATTTATTAAAGACAAAGGCAATGAGCTGGATCTGCTTCTTATTTTCACATAAAGAATTAAATCTTGGTGGAATATTTGATACATTTTACTGTTGTCAAAATTTCCCAAACTCCCACATTTACTTACCCAGCCCCATATGGGGTCTCACTCCATAGTTTAAGCTTAGGTATTTTCAGCCTGGAGTCAAGTGAAACCCAATTCAAATCCTACTTCTGACTCTAGGTACATGATCATAGGTAAATCACTTAATCTCTCTGAAGATCAATCTCTCATCTATAAAATGGGGTAATAATACCCATTTTCCAGAGGATCACATGAAATTTCATATATATATATATATATATATATATATGTACATATATATATATATATATATGTACATATACATATACACATATATATACACATATATATGCACACACATGTATAGATGTATATAAAATTTACATTATATTACAATATATACATAATTACAACACATGCATTTTTATATATGCATACATAAAATGTTTTGCTATATAAATATTAATTATTAAAAATCTGATGAGAATGGAGTACTGTGCCAGCACTGAAGGATATAAAAATTTTTAAAAAGAAAAGTTGTCTGCCCTTCCAAGAGAGTCTAGTACAATGCTGCTGCCTACTAAATAATTCACACAATTTCAAGATGGGTTCATTGGAGAGTTCCAAAGCAAAGCATTTCACAAAGTCCAAGAAAGAACGTTGTTGCCTTGAGAGAGGGGCTGGGAGGGGACCAGTCCTGCTCTACAGAGAACCCACTTAGTGCTAAGAGGGCTATTGCTTGGGTCTTCTGATTTCCAGAGCTCTTTCCATTGCAATTATAATTCCAATTATATATTAATAATAACTTGCATTTATATAGTGCTTTAAGATTTGCAAAGCAATACATATATATATACATATATATATATATATATATACATACACACACACACACATATATATATACTATCTCTTTTGATCCTCACAATAGCCCTAAGATAATAAGCATTATTTTTATTGTTATTCCCATTTTACATATGAGGAAACTGAGGGAGAAACAGGTTAAACAATCTGCTCAGGGTCACACTGTTAATAAATATTTAGGACAGAAACTGAACTCAGATCTTCCTGACTAGAAGTCTTTCTAATCACTGTGCCATGTAGCTGCACATAGAAGTTCTGGGAAGAAAGGGAAGGAGTTTTACTGAAGAGAAGAGATAGATCCCCTTCCTCAGAGAACCCAAGGTAATGGAAGAGAAATGAGAAAGAGCAGGACATTTATTGAGGAGAATGAGTCTCTGGGTCCCTCAGGACTAGATCCAGGAAGGAACAGCAGGTCTAGAGTTTAGTGTTACATCTGGGAATCTCACTCACCTGGACACTGGCCAACCTCCTGAGTAGTGGAAGTCCAGAAACACAGGCAAGCCAAGATCAAGGCAAGTCTATTCATGGCTTGAATAGTCTATTCAGCTTCAGGTCTCCAGTCACTTCTCGGTCCCTTTGTCTTTGGCTGCCAAAGACTGCCCCATCTTATAAAGGCATGGAAAGCCAGCCCTCATCCTCCCTCCCTTCTGGTTTCTCTTCTTCCCTGTGGAGAACTGTTTGCTTTGGCCCCCTGGAAAAGTATCAGATAATCTGAAAGAATGTTCTGCTCTAATTAGGTCCTTCAGAGCAAGGTATGACAGTAAGTATTCATGAAGTGCTTGCCATGTGCCAGGCACTGTGCTAAGGGCTGGGGACATAAATACAAGGAAAAAAAAAGATAACCTCTGCCTTCAAAAACTCATATTCAAATGGAGAAGGACAACATACAAAGAGAGATAAAAATGGAAGTGAAAATGGGAAAGTACCCATAATGGTGTTGAAATCAGGAAAGATAGAAACAAAATTGGGAAGGGAGGGAAGAATGGCAGGCCTGGATTCCTCCTCCAAATGGAGGATCCAGGAGGAACTCATCAATCAGGGAAGGGGAAAGAGCTCTTCCATGCAGTTGCCCTGGGCCCCACTGCTCCTCAGCCAGTTCTTCTCTTGCAACTTCCTTGTTCCTCAGCTCATCAGTCTTACTTTCTCAATGGTTTTTGCTTTTTTTCATGTGGCAAAAGATCCTTTTCTTCTTAGTCAACAATAGATGTAGGCCAAAGGTGTTAAACACATTCCTGAATCAAATTAAAATGTAATTAATAATATTTAACAGAATATTTCATGTGCAACCAATAATTAACAAAAGAAATAAAAATTCAATAAATTATAGATAACTTTCTGTTTTAAAACGAGGTCAATATGTGGCCTGCCGGGATCATTATATATGGATGAGTGTTCCCCAATTCTATTTGAATTTGACACCATTGGTGGCCCTCTAGACCTTGGCATATGTGTCTGTTTCCAACTCTCTAACAGTTGGTTTATTTGGTGCTAGTTCTAAAGGCACAAAGTTCTGATGACAGACTCCATAGATGAGCAAGCTCTTTCCATATAATGGAGTTCAGTCTTTTCTGTACAGGCCAAACACAGGCCAGGCAGTACAGATACGTGAGATAAGCCATGAACCTGAACCAGTAACAGAGCAAAGGCCCCCAAAATAGAACAATTAGGATTCAGACATAGATTGTGGGAGCTAGGTCCATAAGAATTCTCATTTTTTTCAGATAGTAAAAGTGAATTTTTGAAATAGTAAGTCACTTGACCATGTCACACTGGTAGTAAATCTGTCCTGACTTGTCTGTGAAAGAATGATAGTTCACTCAATCCTATATTCAGTTGTGTCCAATCTCCATGACCTTGGGTTTGGGGGTTTTCCTGGCAAAGATAATGAAGTGATTTATCATTTGCTTCTCATTTTGCAGATGAAGAACTGAGGCAAACAGTGATCAGCCTGGGATCACACAGCTAGTCTGAAGCTGCTTTTGAACTTGATCCTCTTGACTCCATGATTATCCACCTAGTTGCCCAACACTTTATATTTAGCTGGCTCTAAACCATACTTCACATCAGAGCCCACTTAGCATAGGTGTCTCACCATTTTCTCTCTTCTCCCTATCAGAAACAATAACTCTTTAGACTAGTGATGTTAAACTCAAATACATAGTGATTCCTGGGAGCTGTGAAAACCACAAATTAATGTTATCTATGCTGTATTATATTTTTATTTATTTTGTTAAACATTGCTCAATTATTATTTAATCTGATACCTGCAAATTGTTTTTCAAGGTAAAAATTTGACACCTCTGCTTTAGTCCCAGGCCTCCAGAATCCACATATGTTTTCTCCATCCCCATTCCTGAAGGAGTTAATTGTGACTACCCAGATACTGAGTTCTTATTTGGTGAATGAGTAACTCACTATGTATTGTGCTCAGACTTTGGTATATATACCATTAAATTACCTACCCCTATGCCTGCCCAACAAGGATATTGCCTTTGAACTCCATCCTCAACTTCCATTTCTTGCTCAAGTAATACTCAATACTATCATAAAGACTAACTTATGACTCTACTCATAATCCCTGTGACTTCCTAGACCCTCATTCTCATCCTTGGCCATCACTTTTCTGTGTTTTATTTTCCTTTTAGAATGTAACACTCTTAGCTGTATTTATGACTTTCTGGACTTTGCTGTCATTACTCAGCTGCCTTTACATCCTGGAGCTAGACTCCTACTCATCAAGAAATAGCTAAGTGGAGAGCCTATAGTGAGTCTGGAGTCAGGAAGACATGAGTTCAAATATAACTTCAGGCTCTTATTATTAGTTGCCCCTGGACAAATCACTTAATTTCTGTCAGCTTCAGTTTTCTCAGCTGTAAAATGGGGATAATAATAGCATTTACTTCCCAGGGATAAGAAGAAGAGACTAGGAGAAAAGCTATTTAATCAGGGGTTCTTAAACTTTTTTTTCATTCATAACCCCTTTTCACCCAAACTGAGTTATTTCTGGCAGCATTCATGTATGCACAATGCAAAATGTGCATATTGCGTGTTCATAACCAAGGCTGCAGTGAAATAGTGCAATGCAATATGGTCAAGCACTGCCAGAAACACCTTGAATTCATTATGCATTTGATTTTGAAATAATTTTTGGTAATTGCATTCAGAAAATTTTTACTATTGCCAGTTTTTTTTTCTTAACCTACATTCAGTTACATGACCCTATATAGAAGCTCGGCTCATAGTTTAAGAAATTTTGGTTTGGAGGAGCTAAAAAGACCTGAGTTTATAGGAAGGTTTTGCAGCTGTTTGCTGGGAACTGTGCTGACTGGAAGTTCCTCAGCTTAAGGGAACTGATTTTCCCTGAAAGAGAGGAACACTTTCTCAGAATCCTGTCAAGAATAATCGTATGCCATTTCAGTAGTGCCTTTGTCCAATAGGAAAGCTACAAGTACAAGAAGAGCAATTTTTTTGTTATGAAAAACAGGTATTTCATATTGTTCTTTATATAAACCCAGGAACTTAAGGCTAGCCATCTGTCTGATGCTTTGCCCTGGCACATAATTTACTCTTCTTATATGTCTCCCTGATAAGTTCCTGTTAAATGTGTGCTCATTCTCCTCCATAGATAATCTATGTGTTAGAGGGAGTGGTTTATGTGTAGGCTATTATATTTTTATTATTACCAGGATAATCTGTAGCCTATTGAGTAAATATTATTTTCCCTTTTGCTTTCTAAGAAAATATTATTAGTATTCTTAAAAAAATGCATAGTTTTCAACATTCACCCTTGCAAAATCTTATATTCCAATTTTTTTCTCCCTCCTTCCTCCCACCCCTTCTCCTAGATAGCAAGTAATCCAATATAGGTTAAATATGTGCAGTTCTTCTATACATGTTTCCAAAAATATCATGCTGCACAAGAAAAACCAGATCACAAAGGAAAAAAAATGAGAAAGAAAACAAATAACCACAAAAAAGTGCAAATGCTAATGTGATGATCTACACTCAGTTCCCTCACTCCTCTCTCTGGGTGTAGATGGCTCTCTTCATCATAAGAGCATTGGAACTGGCCAGAATCACCTCAGTGTTGAAAAAAAGCCTCAACCAGGTGATGGTCTTAAAATCACATCAGACAAGGGTTGTTTAAACAAGAAACTGGAGGTGTATTGTCTAAAGAAGAGTGGATATAGGAGAGACATGATTACCATGTTTTTGTTTTTTTTTTCAGTATTTTATGTGTTTAGAGAGAAAGGGAATAAGCATTTATATAATTCCTAGATGAGGGAAGGGAATAAGTATTTATATAACTATTATATAAGGAAGGGAATAAACATTTATATAATGCTTACATAAGGGAAGGGAAGAAGCACTTATATAACTCCTATGTAAATGTCAGGCATTATTCTAAGCAATTTACAAATACTATCTTATTTCATCTTCACTATAATACTACTAGATAGTTGTGATTACCCCATTTAGAGCTGTGAAAACTGAGTCTAATGGAAGTTGCAATTTGCTCAGGATCACACAATAAGTATCTCAAGTTGGATTTGAATTCATGTCTTCATGACTTCAGGCCCAGCACGCTATCTACTGAACCATCTAGAAAATAATAATATCATTTATTTAGAATGCACTTTGTCTCAAGCACTGTGATAAATATTATCTTATTTTATCTTCACAATAACCATACAAAGTAGGTGTTATTGTTATTATGCTCATTTTACAGTTGAGGAAACTAAGGCAGACAGAAATTAGGTGGGTCACACAGTTAGTAACTATCTACAGGCATATTTGAACTCAATTCCCACTGATTTGTCCACTGCACCACCTAGCTGCCTCAGCACAATGCTTAGCACACTTCTTAGCACTGTGCCGTAGACAAAGTACTTTATGAATAGTAAACTAATAGTATAGAATTTTATAGTTTGAAGAGATATTGTGGTCTTGCCTCTGAGGAGCAGAATGCCTAGCGATGGGTAGAAATTGCTAAGAGGAAGATCTAGCTTTGATGTCTAGAAAGATTTTCTAAACAATTACTATTGTTTAGTATGCTATCCAAAAATGGAATGAGTCACCTTGGAGGAGATAGTAACGGCTTGCTGCTCATTACAGACCTTTAAACAAAAGAAGGATGACCTGTTCTCAGGTATAGTGTAGAGGGGTTTCTTGTTCAAAGATGAATTATATCAGATGATGTCTGAGATCCATTTCAACTTTGAGACTCTGTGATTGTATGGAAGCTTTTGTACTCGGATAGATGCTTCAGAAGATAACTTTTGTGAAAGAATGAATGAATGATTCCAACATAGAGACAGTAGGGTATAAGGCATAGACTACTGGACTTGGAGTTGGAAAAGCCTGCATTCAAAATTATTTAATAATGCATAAGATTTGTCCATCAGGACATGGCTTTCTTCAACAATGATATGTTTCAAACCACCTCCAATTGTTCACTGAAGAAAGCCATATACACCCAGAGAGAGGGATGCGAAATGTGGACCACAACATAACATTCTCATACTCCTTGATTGATGTTTGCTTACATTGTGTTTCCTTTATCTGATATATCGTTTGTGTAGATAAGATTTTTCTCGCACAACAATGATAAGTTTGGAAATATGTATACATATATTCGATTTGCCAATATTTTAACATAATTAACATGTAGTGGATATCCTGCCATCTAGGGAAGGGGTGGGAAAGTTGGGGGGAAAAATTTGTAACGGAAAGCTATGTAAGGGTTATTGTTGAAGAATTACCCACACATATGTTATGCAAATAAAATAAAATTTAAAAAAAAAAAAGATTTGTCCATCAGCAAGTGGCTCAACTCCTTAGGATTTAGCTATTAAATCACAGTCATGTATAATTATTATTTGGGAGATAGTTCCCATGCTAAGGGCTCCCCATGCTGACAAAATCATATATTCTTTAAGTATTCTCAGAATTATTTCCACCCTAACTCAATACACATAGATCTTAGGACTGAATTTAGCACAAAATGACAATGGAACTAGCCTATCTAATATTCCCAGGTTCTAAAGTATTAATGGACAGAGAGGAATGAATAATGACAGATCTAATCAAGAGACTGGTGCTGCCTCTGAATCATTCCTGCCTTACAGGAGCACATGGTGAGATTTGCACATTTCCCACACAAGGAGTAACAGGGAAGTCAGCATTCCTACTTAGAGCTGTAATTGGGGGTGGTAAGTAGGGGGGGTATGCTATGTGTTACCATCTGGCTACCCTGCACAGTAACTCTTTCAGTCCCAGGTAGTCTCAGAGGAAATATTTAATCCAGACCAGGGATGAGGATTAAAAAAACCTAAAGAAATTAAAAAAAAAAAAAAAAAAACTTAAGCACTGTCTCCACCGAAATACATTATTAGTTAAGCAGCACATGACAAATGATCATTTAGTGAGCCTTTTAATTTTTAAATAGTTCGGTAAAGGAAGGGAGAGGAGGGAGGGAAGAAATAAAGAAGGAAGAAAGGAAGGAAAAAAGGAAAGAAGGGAGGGAGGGAAGGAGAAAGGAAAAAAATAAAGGGAGGGAGGAAGGGAGGAAAAAAAGAAAGTAGAAGGAAGGAAGATAAGGAGGGAAGAATAGAGAGAAAGATGGAAAGGAGGGAAAGTCTTTTCTTATCTGCAACATTGAAAGTCTGTCTTTATGGGATGTCTTTATGGGATCCAAAAATAAGCAGCCAAAGATAAAGAAAATCAAAGGTTGCCTTTCTTTCAAGGTCCAGTTTAGATCCCTTCCCTTAGAAGCTGAACAATAATTAGAATAGAACATTGCCCCATGATGCTATTATCTCAAGGATAAGGCTTCCTTCCCAGAAAGGTGTTTTTCTATGCTTTCTCTCCATGATGAATGCCATCCTGAAACTCCACTTGATTGTCTTTTAGAGGTACAAGGTACAATTGCTACCAATGGCTCCTCTGAGGGATTGTATGCAATTGTGACATGACAGTGCCTTGAGAAGCTTTATCCTTACGTCTTTTCAGGTAAATTTGCACAGATACAATTTCACTTAGTTATGGCTGTGCTGTGAAGCATTCCCTGATCACTCCAATTTCTCCTTTTTCTGAGTTCTTATAGTGCTTATTATCTATTCCACTCATTGAGAATGCATTCGATTCTGTCTTCTACCTTCCATGTGTATGTCTTATCTTTCCAACAAAGATATGAGCTTCTTTGGGGCAAGTGTCATTCCTTTCCCTTCCTTTGTATTCCCATGGTGCCCAATGAGACTCATAGTAGGTTTTCAGTAAATGCTTATTCTATGAGCAAATGAAATGGGGACCAGACTGACCAGATTTTAGATAAGTTGGGTTTTATCTTGTTCTGGGACACTATTGAAGGATAGTTACTTTCTTTTTCATTTTTATTTTGATATATTTTCCACTTCCTAATATTTTCTCTTCATTTTTATGACAATAAAACAGAAAAAAACTAATTCTACTAAACTAACCAATACAATTAAATTTAACACTTCATGCCTTCCTTCACTCATTATTTTCCTATTTCTGCAATAAAGGGAGAGAGAAGTAGTCTCATATCTTCTCTTTGGGACCAAACTTGGTTTAGATATTGTGTTAATTACTATAATTTCTTAGAATTTAGTTTTTATTTTGTTATTGATTTCTCCATTTTCATTGTTCTAATTATTGTATATATGTTTTCCTGGTTCTACTTACTTTATTTTGCATCATACATGTACCTTCCCATGCTTCTCTGAATTCAGAAAATGTAGAATTTAGTTGGCAGTGAGATATGCCAGGAATAAAAATGACAATCTGACCATGGATATAGTTGCACTGGAAGAGGGAGTAACTATCATTTTTATAGCAAATTAATATTCCATTTCATTTATGTAACAAAACTTGCTTAGCTATTTCCCAGTTGACAGGTACTTATTTTGTTTCCAGTTCTGGGCTATAACAAACTATTCTTCTAGGAATATTTGATGCATATGGGACAAAGCAGTAAGTTTCTGGTTGAGTTGAACCTTTTAGCTCCAACTTCATGTTTCATTTTATGTCATTGTATATTATTCCTATTATTTTTAGAAAGATATGATGATGTGATTCTTTATGTGCTTTGGGATATAACAAAATGCATATTCCTGTGAGATCCTTAGACTATTTTCTTTCAATTACTAGAATACAAACACATACTGGAATACAAATACAAATACCAAATGATATTGTGAGATTGTGAAAGTCCAAGTAGAGTGCCAAGAAGTTACCACAGCCCATTCTGCCTAGAGTAATTAGAGTTGCCAAATAGAAATCCCATTGTTTATTGGAATGAGGGTTAGAATGAGGGCAGGAGAAGGGGGAAATGGGGGAATTTCTATTGAACTCGGAGACATTTTTTAGGCTGAAGTGAGAAATGAATATTCCCCTTGAAAATGATCCATATGAAGACAGTCCATTGTATCAAGTCTACACATTCCTTCAGCCATCAGTAAAAGAGCAGGAACTAGAGAGGGAATGTTTGATGGAAGTTCAATGAAAATTATTCTAGAAAACAAATTGAGTTGTCAAATTATCCATGCATGTGTTTTGAAAATAAAAAGCTTTATAAAAAAAAAAAAACAAATTGAAACTATACCCTAAAACCCACTAAAATGTGTATACCTCTTGATGCAGAGAGAGCACTCCTAGCCATCTACTTAAAAGAGGTCAAATACTGAGGGAAAGGCCCCAGATGTATAAAGGGATTTATAGCAACATTTTTTAATTGTAGGAAAGAACTGGAAACAAAGTGAATACCCATTAACTGGGGAAGGGCTGAACAAATAATGGTGTATATATTACACTGTAATGAATGAAATTTTACACTGTAAAAATGATGAATATAAGGAATTCAGAGAAACTTGGGAAGATTTGCATGAACTGATACAGAATGAAATGAGCAGAACCAGCATAGTATTCATTGGGTAAGTCAATCAGCATGCATTTATTAAGTGCCATCTATGTACCAAGCAGTCTTTTAAGTACCAAGGATAAAAACAAAAGGCAAAAAACAATGTCCCTTCTAACCCCTCAGAAAAAAAAAATCTCTCTTCTTAGTCTAATAAGGAAGAGAACATGCAAACAACTATGTACAAATAAGGTACATACAAGAAAAGTTGGAGATAAGCTACAGAGGAAAGGCACTAGCATTAAGGGGGAAGTTGTAAAAGATGAGATTTGTGTACTCTGATGCAAAAGGAAATAACTATGAAAGACTAATCAACAGTACTGACTTAAAAATAGTAATGAAGCATGCTTCCCAATTCCTGGCAGTGATGGCATACACTCAAGGAAATAGACTTAAATTTTCAGATTAGGCCAATGTATTGAATTGTTTTGCTTTGCTATGTTTATTTCCCATAAGGAAGGATTTGAATTTAAGGGGGGGGGTGAGTTAGTAGGTTGTGATAATAAAAAAAAGAGACAGAAAGAAATGAGCATCAATAAAACTTTCACAATAGACTGAAGAAAACAAAAAGAAATTTATAAGAAGATACAAAGGCAGAGGGCGATTTTGTTACTACCTTGTTAAATTTAATATACACTTTTCAAAAACAAATTATCTAACAGCAGTTCACAGATTCATATACAATCCTTTTTTATTCTTTGTTAAAATGTTTGTTTTTGTTGATGTTTCTTAAACTCATAAAATAAAAATATGACAATAAGAGATACAGTGAGGTTTGAAGCAGCCTCAGTCTCTCCTGGGATTTGGAGAAGGTTATGTGTGGTTCGTACCTCCCAGATGCAGCTCTAAATTCATTCTTCAAGAGAAACCTTGACTTGAAGGATTTCCCCCACAAGGAATACTTGATATGCTGTGAATATGAAGAGACCGGGTTATGGGGATGCTGGATGTGTTCAGGGGTGAGAGGAACCTCACAGGGGAGTAGTGAGAGTCAATTCAACTCAACATTTTTAAAATATCTATTGAACACAAGGCTCTGTGATAGGCAAAAGGGATTAAAAGATAATTGCAAGATTGGTTTTGATCTTGACGAGTTTTACCAAGGGAAAAAGACAGATATCCAAATGATTATGATAGAAGGAAGATTTAAAAATCTGCAAAAGCAGAACTCTAATGAATGTGGGGGGAATAGGTGCTTGCCTGGGGTGCCCACATCCAGAGGGTACTTCCTTGAGGAGATGTGGGGTGGGGACTGAGTCCTTCCTTCTCAGAAGATTGCACTTTCTCCTGGGGGCTACCATTATCCTTTGCCAGCCAGTTGTTCTTGTGAAAGTACTCCTGAGATGAATATTTCTGCTTTCTATAAGTTACCTTACCAGCAGGTGAACTGGACACAGACTAGGCTTTTTTTTTTTTTTTTTTTTTTTTACCAAAAGGAGCCAATCAGCATCCTACCATGAATCCGAGTCTTGCTCATTCCCCAATGCTTCTGTGGTGTTCACTGGCTGACCTTGCTGAGCTGTGTACCTCAAATTGGTCTAAACCAGCTTTGTGGTCAACTCTTCTTGCAAAATATCCTGCTTCTATGTCCCACTAGTTCCTGGGAAAGATTTGTCCTTTCCTTATCTTAATCCTTCCCTAAATTTCCCCTTTGTGGTTTTCAATCATAAATTGCCCTTTTCCTTCCCCTAGACTGTGGGTTCCTTTGTATTTTGTACTGGAGCATCTCAGCTCTAGTGTCTGATTTTCCTCTTAATAAAACTTTTCTGCTTTTAATTCAGATCCTCTGCATTCAGGGGGTGGACAGTTCATACTCTCTAACACAAATGCCTCCAAATTGACACCATCAGGACCCTGTGGCCCTATCCACAGAGCTTATTTTGCCTCCCATCCTCTGTTTGGGATGAAGAATGGACTCTGAGAGTTGTTATCTTCTCTTGCAGTGAGACTATATCCATGATCAGAATGTCGTTTGTATTCTTGGCATCCTCAACCCCAACTAAATGTGTCCCCGGTGCAAGGATTATTAGTTATGGCTTTGTACCAAGAACTGTTGATGAAAGGGCAGGGAAGAGAGAGAAGGTACAAAGGAAAGGGCAGTGGAGAATATAACGCAATATTTGAGAAGGAAATATAATTTTGATTGGGGGAAAAGATATCAGGAAAAGTTTCAAGGATGAATGATCACCTGAGTAGGCCTTGAAATAAGGAAGAGATTTAAACAAAGGAAGTTTTCATTCAATTGTTTTCCAAATGTATTTGATTCTTTGACCCCATTTGCAGTTTTCTTGGCAAAGATACTGGAGTGGATTTACTATTTCCTTCTCCAGCTCATTTGAGAGATAAGGAAATTGAGGCAAATGGGGTTAGGTGACTTGCCCAGAATCACACAGAATCATAGCTAAGTAACTGAGGTCAGGGGATAATAATTGAGCCCTAATTTTCAGAATCCAATTCTTGGGTAAGTTTTACCAGCTTCTGTTCAAAATTAGTCATTTTTCTCATCATCCTTTCTTCCCTGGCTCTCATTGCATTTAACATTAAATTTTCTATTTCTTGCTTCATTTCTTCAAAATTCTTGTATAGTACCTTTGATCAGAACATTCTTTTCTCTGAAATTCTTCTTGGGCTTCTTGTAACTTTTCTGCTGAATTTACTTTTTTGGGTTTTTCTCATTCCATAGTTGTTCTACATTAGGTTTGACAATTATTTCAGCTTTCTCATATCTCCAGCCACAGTTACTGGACAGGGGCTTTGGCTGTGTCAGATGCTGCTCTCTTTTGTATTCTTAAATGGAGAGGGTCGACTCTACTTGGTCCTAGACATAATGGCTAAGACCAGGCCCAGTCATCTACAGGAAATCCTGAGTTCTGATTTGGTCTCCTCGTGGTTCCATGTGGAATTAAGCTTTTTCATCTTTGTCACACCCTTTATCACTTTCTTTTTACATGATTCTGAACCCAGATTTGCCTACCTTGTCTAATCTGGCTTGTCTCAGAGTTTCTTAAGAGTCTTCTTCTCAGCTCATTTTTCTTTGGTTTTCTTTATCATTGAGCATTTTCAAGCTTCATTAGAGTATCTATTAGGTATCTGGCCTTTTCTCCATCCTGACACTGCCATTTTATTTGGAAGTTTCTTTTCTACTGTAAAAGCAATCAGCAACATACTCTCTCCATATGTACACATATACATATATTGTGGGTTCTTCTTGTCTCATTCACTTCCCCCTACTTTCAGCACTGATTTTAAACTGCTACATTTTGTATGTGCTTCATCTAGCAAGATAATAATCTTCCTCTGTCTTCTGTTTTAAAAGGTATATTGATAGATATTACACTAGTGTAATAAGGACCCTTCTCCTATCCCTACAGAACATGAACACATATTTTCTTCCTCTACCAATGGACCATGGGGAAGTGGAAGGAAGGGAGCTTCTAGCCATCTGTGACATGGAGAATTTGCTAACTGGATACAGAGAAAAAAAAATGGCTTAGAGATAACAGTTTTGGGATGTAGCCCTTTAAGAGGTATAGGAGATGCAGACTTCAGAAAGAATGGAGTTTACACTAGTTTCCTGGCTGCCTTTGGCTCTCTAATATGTTACCTTCCTTAAGTACCCCAGCAGGAGCACAGATCTCTCTGAGCAGTGGCAGAAATAGGCTGGCACCAAGGAGAGAGCTGGCATCAGAGAGAGACCACTGGACAGATCCAGTTTAACTGTTTGAGAGGTGAAATGTACCCTGTCAGTAGAGAGTCTTGCAAAAATATAAATATTAGCCTCTCACTGACTGTACTATTTAAATTGTGCTGTTAATCCACATGGTGATTTTTTCCTATGCTTAACCATTGCTTTCTATGTAGGAACAAATCATCAGTCTTATACAGAGTTTTTTAAAAAATCATTTTATTTCCAATTCTTGGAACAAAACAAGCATTCTCATAACACAATACAATAAAATGATGATTGCACATGAACTTCAAACCTATCATGTACTATTCGCTATTCTCTCCGAATATACAATGAAGTTATTGCCTATCATTATTCCACTTTTTTCCTCCTTTTCTTCCCTCCCCTGCCCTAGTAATGGTTATCATCACACACACACACACAACAATATATATACATACATAGAGATATGTGTAAGATAATTCTATACATACTTCTATTTATTAGTTCTTTATCCAGAAGCAGATCACATCTTTCTTCATATGTCCTTTATTTTTAATTTGTGTATTTATAATAGTCAAAATGACAATCACTCAGTCATTTTTAAAACAATATTGCTGTTACTGTATACATTCTAAGTTCTGTTTACTTTTTTCATCATCTTGTTCAAATCTTCTAAGATCATTGAGCTTATCATTTCTTTTTCTTTTGTTTTTTTGCTGTGACAATTGGGGATTGAGTGACTTGCCCAGGGTCACACAGCTATGAAGTGTTAAGTGTCTGAGGCCAGATTTGAGCTCAGGTCCTCCTGAAGTACTCTGTCCACTGCACCATCTAGCTGTCCTGAGCTTATCATTTCTTATAGCACAGTAGTTTCTCATCAAAACCATAACAGAACTTCTTTAGCCATTCCCCAATTTTGGGAGATCCCTGCAATACCACTACAGAAAAAGTCACTATAAATATACCATTCACAGGGCAGCTAGATGACACAGTGGATAGAGCACTAGACATGAAGTCAGGAGGACTTGAGTTCAAATCTAGCCTAAGACATTTAACACTTCCTAGCTGTGTGATCCTGGGCAAGCCATTTAACTCCAATTGCCTCAGCAAAATCTATACCTATATATATATATATATACCTATATATTTATATATATATCATTAACATTGAAGGTTATAATTACTATTTGTGAATTTCCTTCCATCTTATTTTTATTCATTATTTTCTTTGTGCCTTGGGTACCTCTTTTATTTCACCTCTTTTTGGGAAATCCTTAGAATTTCAATCTATAGTCATTACTACAATTACAAACTTTCCCCAGGATTGTGTGGTGGGAATGTGCTAAAAAGCCAATAAATATGAGAAAGGGATACTATGCATAGTAGAATATATACATATATAACATTTATATACATAAACATATTCACACTAAACTTATGTTATCTGTGAATATTTGTGTCACATATAAATGGTATCTGAACATATATAAATTTTATTTGTAAATATGTACGTAAGCATATAATTTTTTTATATGTACAATTACCCCAGTAGAGCAGCTGGCTAGATACAGAATGGATACAGAGTGGTCCTGGAGTCAGGAAGACTCATCAAATCCGGCCTCAGACATTTACTCCCTGTGTGATCTGGGCAAGTCACTTAGTCCTGTTTGTCTCAGTCATTTGTAAACTGAGCTGGAGAAGGAAATGGCAAAGCACTCTTGACTTTGCCAAAAACAAAGAAACAAATAAAACAAAACAATCAAAAAAACCCAAATGGGGTCACAAAGAATTGGACAGGTGTGAAACTAATGAACAGCAAAACCATCAAATCTACTTGTTTTTTCCTGTGCAGACGGTTAATTTATGCTCTCTGGTGATTATGGATAACATTTAAAAGGTTCTTTGCTGCTTTAGGGTTTATAATAATTAGCACAATGAAATTCATGATCAGGAGTGTTTAGAAAGCTCATTAAAAAAAGGAGGGGGACAACAATAAAGGCAAAATCAGTCAAAACTTAGATTGGCTTAGACATGGGATACAGAGGATATGCACTTCTTATTTGTTGTCTGTTCATTTGGTTCTATCCTGTTAAATGCCAAGCATTTTGTGTTAGATGTTGTTACTTATTTGATGTATTTATTTGGCCATTTGTTTTTGTTTATTGTTAATAAATTTAAAATTTTTAAAAAAAATTTCTCAAAAAATGTTGGTGTTCACTAACTATTGTCTGTATAAAATGCCAGAAAATACAAGAAATAGAGAAAACAAATGGATATATTAACTGTAGAGAAGAGAAGACACAGTAGGAATATTGGCTTCAATTCATTTCTCAGAAATGAAATAAGCAAACCAAAGTAGCTAAAATAATAACAGCTAATATTGATAATAACAACTACTATTGATTATAGTGGTGCCTGCTATCAGGTCTTTTGCTAACAGTTTTACAAATATCTATTTAGTCCTCATAACAGCTCTCCATTTTACAAATGAGGGAAAGAGCTCAACCAATTTTTGTTAAGTGATTTGCTCAGGGTTACTTACCTACTAAGTGTCTGCAGTTGGATTTGAACTCATCTTCTTGACTCCAGCCTCACCTCTCTATCCATTTTACTACCTCACATCCTAAAACTGATGGGAAAATGGGGCCAGTTTCTAGGCCCAGTAGCTTCAACAGAGGGATATCTTTAACCTCTAAGTTAAAGGAATTAAAATTGAATGGAAGCCTAGCAACCATCAAAGTAAGCCCTCTCATTTCAAAGATGAGAAATCTAAGGCCAGAAAAAGGAAATTTCTACCTAAAGTCAAAGAGATACAACTCAATCCCTAACTTCTTGATCTAGAACTCAAGCCTGGCACTCGAGTGTCTAGATCTAGAACTTAAGCCTTGGTACTCTAACTTCCCCTTCAATACTGCAGGCAAGCAAGATGGTATAGGAGTCAAGAAATCAGGGAGTGCCAAGTTTTTGAAAGATGGAACAATGGAAAAGTCTTAGTGAACCTTTATCTTAATGTCCTTTCAGACATTAGACATAATGTCCTTTGGACAAAGATTTTCAAAATTATATAAAATCCTCATTTTGCACCGGGGTACATGTTCTTATTTTTTTATATTTGAGAATAACCAGGTTGGAGGGGATGTGGGAAAACTGGGACACTGATACATTGTTGGTGGAACTGTGAACGGATCCAACCATTCTGGAGAGCAGTTTGGAGCTATGCTCAAAAAGTTATCAAACTCTGCATATCATTTGATCCAGCAGTGTTTCTACTGGGCCTATATCCCAAAGATATTTTAAAGGAAGGAAAGGGACCCACATATGCAAAAATGTTTGTGGCAGCCCTTTTTGTAGTGGCAAGAAACTGGAAATTGAAAGGATGCCCATCAATTGGAGAATGGCTGAATAAATTATGGTATATGAATGTGATGGAATATTATTGTTCTGTAAGAAACGACCAACAGGAGGCTTTCAGAGAGGCCTGGAGAGACTTGCATGAACTGATGCTGAGTGAAATCAGCAGAACCAGGAGAACATTATACACAGCAACAAGACTATACGATGATCAATTCTGATGGAAATGGTTCTCTTCAACAATGATGTGATTCAAACCAGTTCCTATTGTTCAGCGATGAAGATAGTCATATACACCCAGAGAGAGGCCTGTGGGAACTGAGTGTTAACCAAACACAGCATTTTAACACTTTCTATGAATATTTCCATGCATTTTGTTTTCCTTCTTAGGTTATTTTTTTCTTCTCTTTCTAGATCTGATGTTTCTTGTGCAGTAAGATAACTGTATAGATATGTATACATGTATTTGTCATATAATTTATCCTATTTAGCATGTATTAGATTACCTGTCATCTAGGGGTGTGGGGGGGGAAGGGGGGGAAAAGCTTGGGGGAAAAAAGTTTTTTTGCAAAGGTCAATGTAGAAAAATCACTCATATGTTTTGTAAATAAAAAGCTTTATTAAAAAAAAATAAAGAACTAAAAATTAAAAAAAATTTTAAAAAAGAGAATAACCAGAATAGGGCCTAAGATAATACACCTTACACCTTAACTAATCATGCTCAAAGTGAACAGAAATGGAAAATAAGTAAAATGCCTGAATAGGTTTAATTAATATGAATCATATGTAAATGAAAAATCAATATAAAATGATATAATATGAATGTAAAGGTGTCATTTCTATTTATTTATGTGTCACCTTTTCAATATTAAGAATTTTCCTCATTATTAACATGTAGTGGACTTCCTGCCATCTAGGGGAAGAGTGGGGACTGGGGCTAAAATTTGTTAATGGAAAGCTTTGTAAAGATCAATGCTGGGGAACTATCCATACATATGTTATACAAATAAAAAGCTTTAATAAAAATTAATTAATTAATTAATTACGAATTTCCCTGGCCATTTCCAAACCATGCTGCTTATACTATGGCTATCCTTTTCAATTTCTTTCTATCCCTTTCAATCTCTTGGTGGGTGAGCTTCTCACCAATATTTGGGCTCTGTCCCCAGACCCTGTTTTCTGAAGAATTTTGTGGTGAATTTTCACCACAATTTTTCCAGAACTAAGCCCCAATATTACTATGTATTTTCAATCCATGTCAATGAATTTGTATCATTCAATCTCTTTTTCTAGCTTCCCTTTTGTTTTATTTTCCCTTCTTAGAAAATGAGTTTCTTGAAGGCAGGGATTATCGTGCTTGTTTATATTCTCAATTCCTGGCACATTGTAAATATTTAATAAGTGCTTTTTCAGTCATCCATCCATTCATTCATTTCAATAGTATCAAGAATTCTGTTTATTATCCATAGAAAGTCACAAAATGAATACCTTTTGTTCCAGTTATTCCATTACTAGAATTTTATCCTAAAAATATCATACAAAGGAGGCGTCCTCTTTCTAGAAAAATATTCATTTACTACATTTATTTGTAATAGCGAAAAAAAAACAACCCACATGTCCAATAGTTGGAATGAGGCTAAATAAATTATGGTATACTAATATAAAACAGGCAATTGATTGGCTCAGTGGATATAGAGCTGAACCTATAGTCAGGAAGATCTGAATTCAAATCCAGCCTCAGATACTAGTTGTATGACTGTGGGCAAGTCAATTAATTTCTGGTTGCCTTAGTCTACTGGAGAAAAAAATGACAAACCTCTCCAGTATCTTTGCCAAAAAAACTCCATCAACAGCTTTGATATGCTATGGCCCACTAGGTCACAAAGTGCTACATGTAATTAAACAACCACAATATAACAGTACATTATTATTTTAGAAAAATATGAGGGTAATATATAGGAATATGTTATATATAGCACATTATATGTGAGTGTAAATGCTATCTACCTGTAAGACTAATATATAAGAATATGTTTTATATATAACACATTATATATGTATGGTAATATATAAGAATACATTATATATACATACATACATAATGTTATCTACCTATAAGAATAATACATAGGAATGTGTTATATATAACATATATATGTGTGTACACACACACATATATATATATATTATATATATATATATATATAAATGCTAAATACCTATAATATAAACACATCTCCTGACTGCAGATCTGGCCATAGACACTTACTAGCTGTGTGACTCATATAGGAATATGTTATATATAGCACATTATATGTGAGTGTAAATGTTATCTACCTGTAAGACTAATATATAGGAATATGTTTTATATATATATATATATATATATACATATATATATATAAATGCTAAATACCTATAATATAAACACATCTTCCTGACTGCAGATTTGGCCATAGACACTTACTAGCTGTGTGACTCTGCACAAGTCATTTAATTCCTGTTTGTCTTAGTTTCCTCACATGTCAAATGATCTGAAGAAGGAGATGGCAAACCACTCACGTATCTTTTCCAGAAAGCCTAATGAGGTCATAAAAAGCAGGACTAAACAACAAATCTGCTTAGTTTTTCCTGAGCAGATAGTTCATTTAACTCTCTTTGTTTGGATAACATTTAGAAGGTTCTTTATTGCTCTAGGGCTTATGAAAATCAACACAATTAAATTCATGACCAGGAGTGTTTAGAAGACATTAAACAAAAGAAAAAGAAACAAAACAAAACAAAAACCGGGGCAAGGATAGCCAAAACTTAATTGGACTCAGAAATAGGGTAGAGAGGAAATGTACTTCTTGTTTGTTGTTTGTTCACTTGGTTCTAGACTGTTAAATGACAAAAATGTCATATGAGATGTCATTTATTTGATATGTTTATTTGGTCATTTGTCTTTGTTTATTGTTAATAATTTTATGATTTTTGAAAAAAATCCTCAAAAATGTTGATATTCCTGGGCTAATGTTAAACAATATGAAAAAGAAAATAGGCATATTAGACATAGAGAAGACAAACTATAAAATTGACATCAAATAGATGAAGAACTAGCATATGGAAAAGGGGACAGACATTTATCTGATGCACCTGAAAGTAAAAGAGTCAAATTTCAGCTCAACAAAAGGACAATCTTTCTAATAATCAGAGCTGTTTAAAAATCGAATGAGCCAGTTTGGTGGACAGCAAGTTCTTGGTCATTAGAAGCATTTAAGTACAGTGAAAGACTATTAGAGATAAAGAGGAAATTTCTATATTGGTGGAATATTGGAAGTCCCTTTTTACCTCTAAAATGCTACGAGTCTCCATTCTGATATTAAAATATTTGTATAAAGCTTTAAATGTGAATGTCACAGGATCCCTAGGCGGGCCCTACTTGTCGCTCAGGGGACAGATGGACACCGTGGGATTCTGCCTGGCTCAGCTAGTTTTTTTCCTGGGACCGGTGCCACAGAATGTGGTGTGTGGGGGGTGGGCTCCAGGACTCCTGGGGAGCTTCAAGGCACAACCAGATTGGCCCGCCCCCACCAGTCTGGTCTCTGGCTCATTAGGTAAGAAAGTCAACACAGTCTGAGCCCCTACTCCACAGGGCACTCTCCTGAGTACTCTAGGGAGAAACCAAAGTAATTAGAGAGACAGACCTGGACCCAGAGGAGTTTACAGCCCATAACCTAGAGGACTAAATGTAATACATGCAGAAAAGTTGGAAAGCATTGGGGAAAAAAAAACTTGATATGAGGAAAAGCAGGTTAATTAAGATGTCATTCTCCTGACACCACAGAACACTAGTGACTAAAGAATTAAAAATGAATATCACTCAGAGGGCAATAGGGAGGCACATGGTGGGCGGAGGCAGGCTGATTAAGGGCAAATTAAGAGTGATGAACAACAGCTTGAGTAAAAACTATGATAGAAAAAGACAATGGGCTGGCCACGTGGCAAGAGTGGGTGATAACTGATGAATAGCCCATCTATTCTGTTGCTGTCCTTGTGATTTCAGGAGAGTTTCCCCTCTCACACTGGATAGGCTACCACATGGCAGAACTTATGAAAGAACATGGACAAGAGGCACACAGGATGAGCAGATTTGTGGGAAGGAATGTTCATATTGATGAGATCTCAGATCCATTTGTCTATTGGAGTAACCCGTGTGAGTATGTAGCTTTGGACAGGCCATTTCTTCTTTCTGGGCCTCAGTTTCCCAACATGTAAAATGAGAGGGTGGTGCCAGATAGAACTTCCCTTTGGGTTCTGGCATTTTAGGATTCTGTCAGACAGGTGGCAAGCTTTCATTAAATCTTTACTGGGTGCCAGGCACTGTTAAATCCTGTGGATTCAAAGAGAGGCAAAATGATTTTATAATTTAATGAATTATCAAGTCTTTAAGGAAAATATTTCTTGAGTTACTATTGCATGGCCAATTCTAGGGTGAGTATTGTGGAAGAAAAAAAGAAGGGAAGGTACAGTCTGTCCTCCAAGAGCTTGTCTTTTAGGTGGCTTTCACATCATTGAAAGAATGAGAAGGCAATTGAAGGTAGCTTTGATAAAGGGCTAAATGGCAGGAGCTAAGCTCTGCCAGAGTTCAGAGGAGGAGCATCTCCTTTCCAAATCTTCCCACACTTCATCCACAAGAGCATCCGGAGTCTTCAGTGGAAAAAGCACTGGCTCTCTAGAGTCAGAGGACCTGGATTGAAATGCCTGTTTGTGACCTTGGATAACTTAGGTTCATCTCTCCAGGATTCAGATTCCTCATCTTGAATGTGAAGGTAATGGGCCAGGGGTGACGAACCTCTGTTCCAGCTCTGTCTCTGATCCTGTCATCCTTTTCCCTGCCCCAAATCCTGTCTCTGAAATAAACTGGCAGAGAGAAGACAAAAATAAAACTGATCCTGGCTTTTCTTTGTGTCTCTTTCCTTGGTCTCCCCACAGCATCAATGTTGGTATGTCAGATGATCTCAGCAGGACCTTAAATGTCACAGACCTTTTTGCCCAGGGGATCTCTTCCATACCCTGTAGACCAGAGCATCAAACATACAGTTGGCAGGTTCCTTTAACATTTCCAAGTACCACATAAGCTGATTAAAATATAATTGGGAAATATTTAACAAAATATATAAAAATAAAACAGCCAAAATTAGTATGAGGTTTTCTAAGTATGATGTAGTAGCCTCTGTTTTAATTTGAGTTTGATTTTACTTTTGTAGACAATGCTCTTGGCTGAGCACAGGATATAGGGCCTGCAGTCTGGAGATATCTGCAATCTATAACTCTACTTACCTAGAAAGTAAGAGAATGTGAAAAGAGAATGTAGAATCGTTTGTCTTGTAGAGCACTGAAGGACAATCTCCAGGTAGGAGATGGTGCTAATCCACACTGTCCAAGTAGTGAGACCATCAGAAAGCCTCAGGAGGTTAGGCTCCAGCCAGATGGTCTTTGCCAGGAATTCAAACATTTTCTTTCTTTCTGTCCATTTCTTGAATTTTAAACTATACTGGATTGGTTGCTGTGTTGGGGAGAAGGGAGGGGAGAAGGAAAAAATTTGGAACACTAGGTTTAGCAAAGGTGAATGTTGAAAACTATCTTTGCATATATTTGGGAAAATAAAAAAACTATTAAAAATAAAAATAATGTTTAAAAATGGGAAAAAAGAAAATTCTACAATGCAACCATTTCCTTTCCCCACTCTTCTGCTCCCTGGATGAGGCTTCTCCCAGGAATGGGACTGACATATTGCACTATTCTTTGGGTATTCTCTCACTCTGAGCATTAGGTCATGCTGGGTATCATAAAGACATCCAAGTTCCCTTACTATACTGTGACAATTGTGGGATGGGAGATGGCAGGAGGAAATAAGATTGCTTACTGAGTGAGAAAAGATGGGCTCCTGGATTTGCATGCATGCTCAGGAATATATTTTCATGGTTACACTTGTGTATTTGTATAACTTTGTAATACCACCCCACACTTATGGAGTATTTTGAGATTTTAGAGGGGCTTTCTTAATACAAAAATCTCTTTTAGGTAAGTAGTGCAAATATTTTCATCATCATTATATTACCATCATCACTCATCATTTTATCCTTTCTTTTAATTATGACTTTTTTGAGGCAATTAAGGTTAAGTGACTTGCTCAGGGTCACACAGCTAGTGTGTATTAAGTGTCTGAGGCCAGATATTAATGCATATCCTCCTGAACTCGGGACCGGTGCTCTATCCACTGTGCCATTCAGCTGCCCTTATTTCACCTTTTCTAAGGAGGTTCAGATAGAAATGGTTGAAGCATAAATTGGCAACCAGCTATCATTCTGTGTTCTATGGAATATTACACAGATGAATAAAACAATCTTTTAATACTTCAACAAAAGTATTGTAATATAAGCTCATCCTTTGTAACCTTATAGAAAAACTCCTTAATACAACTGATGTAGAAGACAGATCAACTGAGACTATGTAATAGCAGCAGCAACAATGCCAACAATAATAAACAACTACCATTTCTATAGTGTTTGCTGTTGTTGTTCAATCATTTTTCTTTGATTGACTCTTCATGACCACATTTGGTTTTTTCATTGACAAAGATGCTGGACTCCAACTCATTTTACAGATGAGAAAATTGAGGCAAATTGGGTAAAGTGACTTGCCCAGTATCACAGAATTAAGTGCTTGAGACCATATTTGAACTCAGGTCTTCCAGACTCAAGCTCCAGGGCTCAGATATTTACCAGCCATCTGACTCTGGGCATATCACTCAACTTCTGTCTGAATCAGTCTCCTCAACTATAAAATGGGGAGAATAATAGCACTATTTCAGGGCTGCTGTGAGGGTCAAATGAGACAATATATAGTATTTAGCACATGTAGATATTTAACTAAATGCTTGGTCCACCATTCTTCCTTCTATTCACTGTACCACATAATTGCCTATCTCCTCTTTCCCCCCATGATTTTGACCTCTTCTATGTTTTTGTCTTTTCAAAGCTCTTTGTTCCATATAACTTGGAGATTATGTCTATTTGATATGACCCAAAACTATTAAAAATGTTATTCTGAAGTTTTTGTGGATTGATGCTATCTTATAGCTATTACAGGTACCTCTTCAGTCTCTGATAATGGTCCAATTCCAGAAAAGTTTATTGGTTGAATTACCTTTTTGAAGTCAGCATTTATAGTACAGGAATTTGTTGACTATGATTCCATGAAAGATAGGACTTTTTGATGTATAGTTCTAACCACAAGGTCACATCTTGCTTAGTATTTGATAAGTAACATATTTCTAATTTTCTGTTATTTCTTTATCTAATCTACATGGAATACTACACTACTTGTAACTTCTGATGTTAATGATTTGGTCCTGAACTGCATTATAAACTCATCCATTTTTATATACAAATCTGTATGATTTGGCTATTTGTCTTGTACTTTGTTATTTATACAATGTTGTCTGAGATCATGCAGACATTGCTCATAAAAGATCTTTTGACTCAATTCTTGGATCTTAATCATTTCATAATCTCTATTTAGAGGTAAGACAATTAGATTTTCATTTGCCAAACTCAATATGGGTTCCTCTTATTAACCTTTACTATCCCTTGTTGATGTGGCCCTTGTTTGGTCCAAAACGAGATTTTTTAGATTTTTTGATCTGAATATCTCATGTTCTCAGAATAGCTATCACCCTATAATCCCCCCTCCCTTTGTGACTCACCTCAGTTAGAAGGCTGTCTACAATAAATTTTTTCCACTTTCTTTTCTCTCTTGGCTCTCTTCAGTCTGGTTTTTGCTCTCTCTGACATGATTAGTGATTTCTTATTTGTCAAATCAAATGATCTTTTTCTTAGTCCTCATTGCCGTTGACTTTTCCTGGTTCTCCTTCTATATGTCTTCTTTCCTTTATTTTCATCTTGGTCATGCTTGCTAAAGGTTTAGTGTTTGGCCCTTTTCTCCCTGTCATTTTGCTTGATGATCTAATTGGATCCCATGCATTAAATTAGAATCTCTAGGCAGATGCTTCTCAAATCTAGTTGTCTACTCCTAATTTCTTTCCTGACCTGCAATATGACATATTGGACATCTCAGACTATTTGTCCCAAAGATGTCTAAAACCCAACATGTCCAAATATAAATAAAAAACTGAACTCCTTCTCCTCTTTCTAACTTCTCTTTTACTATCAAAGGTAACCCCATTTACATAGTCTTGAAACTTAGATGTCATTTTTGACTCCTCATTCTTTCATCCTTCATACCCAACCAACTCGCAAGTTGAGCCATTTCAACCTTCATAACATCTTGTCAATTTTCTTTCTCTCCCCAGATATTGCCACTATCTTGGTACAGGTTCTCACTCTTCTCATTGCCTGGACTATTGTTATAGACTCTTAGTTGAGCTTCCATACTCAAGTTTTTCTTTTCTCTGATCTATTCTCCACTCATCTGTCAAATTGATTTTCCTAACCCCTTGTGGGGTTTTTTTGTTTTGTTTTTAATTTATCTATTTAATTTTTTCCCTGATTATATTCAAAATCATTTTTTAAAATTTGTTTCTAAGATTTTTGAGTTCTAGGTTCTCTCCCTTATCCCCACCCACAATTTAGAAAGCACATGGGAAGTTAGGTAAACCATTTCCATAACAGTTAAGTTGTGAAAGAAAACATAGATCTCCCAACCTAGTGAAAATAAAAACCAAGTTAAAAATAAAGATAGAATAGAGAAAAAAATAGAGAATTCTTTGATCTGTAGTCAGAAACAATCAGTTCCTTCTCTGGGTATGGGTAGGATTTTTCCTCATAAGTCCTTCAGAGTGGCTATTGATGATTATACTAGTGAGAATAACAAAGTTATTTATAGCTGGTCATCCCAAAACATTGCCATTACTTTGTGTACAGTATATTTCACTTTGTTCATGAAGGACTTTCCAGTTTTTTTTTTCTTGAGAGCATCCTGTTCATCATTTCCCAGAGAACAATAATATTCCATCAGAGAAACTTGCTTCAAAAGACTTTTTTTACAATTACTATTGCTAATTGAATTTCACCCCATTTATTCTCTTTCCTTTAACCCTGTCTCTCCTCAAAAGTATTTTGCTACCAATTACTCTATCCCCCAATATGCCCTATCTTTTGTCACCTTCCCATATCCCATCCCCTCCTATTTTCCTGCAGAGTAAGATAGATTCCTACATCCCTATTAAGAATGTATGTTACTTCCTATTTGAGCTAATTCTGATGACAGTAAGGTTCACTCTCACCCTCTCCTCCCCTTCTTCCCCTTCACAAAGTAAAAGTTTTTTCTTGCCTCTTTTTTATGATATATAATTTGCACTATTCCACTTCTCCCTTTTCCTTTTTCCCAGTATATTCCCCTCTTACCCTTTAAGTTCATCATTTTGTAAATATATATATATATATATATATATATATATATATATTATCCCTTTATATTCATTTCACACCCATGACTAACTGCCATAATGAGAATGTTCTAATGAGTTACAAGTATCATCCTCACATGTGGGAATGTAAAGGAATGGAAAGTCCCTTATTATATCACTTTCCTAATTACTCCTTATGCTTCTCCACAGTCCTGTATTTGAAAATCAGATTTTCCATTCAGCTCTGGTCTTTTCACCATGAATGCTTGAAAATCTTGTTTCATTAAATGACAACCTTTTTCTTTAAAGGATTATACACAGTTTTTCAGTGTAAGTGATTGTTGTTTGCAATCCTTGCTCCATTGCTCTCTGAAATATCATATTCTAAGGTCTCCAATCTTTTAATGTAAAAGCTGCTAAATCTTGTATTTATCCTGAGTGTGGCTCCACATTGCTTGAATTGTTTCTTTCTGGGCGATTGCAATATTTTCTCCTTCACTTAGGAGTTCTGGAATTTGGCTATAATATTCCTGGGAGTTTTTATTTTAGAATTTCTTTCAGGAGTTGATCAGTGGATTTTTCAATTTCCCATTTTACCCTCTGGTTCCAGAATATCGGGACAATTTTCCTTTGTAATTTCTTGGCTGTAATCCAAGTTCCTTTGCCCTTCAGAATATCTGGTTCCATGCCCTTCGATCCTTCAGTGTGGAAGCTGACAAATCCTGTGTGATTCTAATTATTGAACCTCGGTATTTGAATTGTTTCTTTCTAGCTGCTAGCAGAATCTGTTCCTTGGTGCTATAGTCCTGAAATTTAGCCACGATATTCCTTGGGGTTTTAATTTTGGGGTCTCTTTCAGGAGGTGATTGGTGAATTCTTTCAATGGTGATTTTGCCCTTTGATTCTACAATCTCAGGGCAGTTTTCTTTCAGGATTTCCTGGAAGATAGTGTTTAGATTCTTTTTTTCATCATGGCTTTCAGGAAGTCCAATAATCCTTAGATTGTCTCTCCTAGATCTATTTTCCAAGTCAGTTGTTTTTCCTAGGAGATATTTCATATTTTCTTCTAATTTTTCATTTTTTTTGTTTTTGTTTGACTGATTCTTCAAGTCTTAGTGAGTCATTCACTTGCATTTGTTCAATTCTTATTTTTAAAGTGTTGTTTTCTTCAGTTACCTTTTTAAGCTCCTTTTGTAACTGGCCAATTTGTTCATTGCACTCTTTTTCCACTTCACTAATTTTATTTTTTAATAAATTGGTGTCTTTTTCATATCTCTTTTGCAGGGCATCATATCCTTCTTGCAAGATACTGTATCCTTCTTGCACTGATTTCAGTTTATTTTCCCATTTATCCTCCAGCTCTCTTTTGAGGTTCTTTATGCAGTCTTCCAGAAAGGCCTTTTGAAAAGGGGACCAGTGATGGTCCTGGCTGATGTTCTCTGGATTTTTGTCTAAAGGAACCTCTGGCTCTGGGGTCATTTCTTTGCCTTGATAAAAGCTGTCTATGGTAAGAGCTCTCTTTTGCTTCTTCATCATATTTTTTTTTAGACAGAGTGGATATCTCTTTAAGGTAGGGAAAAAAAAACGGCGGCTGCAAAAAGCTTTGCCCTGGGGCACTTCGGCGAGTTGACTTAAGGTGCTGGGCCAGTGGGGGCTAGGACTAAGTCCGAATTACTCCTTAAACAAGGCAAGTCTGCCAGAACACCTGCCCCCAATCAGGGCAGTGTCCCGAGTGCCTCAGAAAAACTCCAGGTGTTTGGAATTTGGAGTTTGGAGTTTGGAATTTCTTCCAAGATGAGCTGAGCTGAGTCCCACCCTCACTTCCGGCCTGCACAGTTGTCGTCTATTTATCTCTCTGTACGAGTCCGACTAACCTGATATGAAGTTCTCCAGAGAGCTGTGCCCAAATATTTCTGAGTTCGTTGACTTGAAGATCAGTTCAGAGGCTTATTTTATTGTTGATTTGGGAGAAGATCGGAGGAGAGGCAGAAAGTCACCTTTTCACTCCGCCATCTTGGCTCCGCCCCCCTGTAATTTCTTGAAAGATGATATCCAGGCTCTTCTTTTGATCATGACTTTCAGATAGACCAATAATTTTTCAATTTTCTCTCCTGGATCTATTTTCCAAGTCAGTTGTTTTTCCAATGAGATATTTTACTTCTTTTTTCTATTTTGTCAATTTTTGGTTTTGCTTTATTTTATCTTAATTTCTCCTAAAATCATTAGCTTCCATTTGCTCAATTCTGTTTTTTTTTAGGGAATTATTTTACTCAGTGAGCATTTGTACCTCCTTTCCCAATTGGCCAATTTTGCTTTGTAAGGTATTTTTCTCCTCATAAGCTTTTTGTATTTCCTTTTGCACCTCTCTCAGTTCTTTCCCTAATTTTGTCTCTTACTTGATTTTCAAAGTCCCTTTTGAACACTTCCATGTCCTGAGCCCAATTCTCATTTGTCTTGGAGACTTTGGATGTAGGAGGTTTGACTTTGTTATCATCTTCTTAGTGTGTGTTTTGATCTTCCTTGTCACCATAATAACTTTCAATAGTCAGAAACTTTTTTTTTTCTGCTCATTTTCCTAACCTATTATTCTGCTTTTAACTCTTTGTTAAAGTAGGGCTTGTTTCCAGGGTGGAGGGTGCATTGTCCCAAGCTTCAAGGATTTTGTGCAGCTGCTTTCAAAAATCCTTCTAAGAATCTGACCCCAAGCTCTCTGTTATGCTCTGGAGCTGTTAGATGTATTCCTGCCTCACTGTAGCTGTAACATCTAGTGTGCTGGCCCAATCTGGGGTTCTGCTGACCAGAATTGCACTGGGACTGCACACCATGCTCCCATCCCATTGCCACAGATCTTCTCCACTGACCTTCCGAGTCCTCTCTGGTGTCCCTGGTTTGAGAGGTCCAGAAGCCTTCAGCACTGCTGCTGATTCACTGGGGATCAGGCCAGGGCTGGGGCTGGACTAAGCCTGCACTAGGATTGTACTCTGTGTTCCCACTCTGGTTCTGCAGATCTTTTCTGTTGACCTTTCAGGTCCTCTTTGGTGTCCCTGGGATGAAAGGTCTGGAAGCCACCAGAAATGCTGCTGATTCAGATGTTGGGCCCAGGCCGGACTATGCCATCACTCCCACCCTGTTGTCATAGATTTTCTCTGCTGAACTCCTAAGTTGCCTTAGGCTGGAAAACATTCTACTCCATCTTTTTGGATATTCTGATGCTCTAAAATTTGTTTGGAACCTTTTTTTTTCTGAGGCAATTGGGGTTAAGTGACTTGCCCAGGGTCACACAGCTTGTTAAGTGTCTGAGACCAGATTTGAACTCAGGTCTTCCTGACTTCAGGGGTGGTGCCCTATCCACTGTGCTACCTAGCTGCTCCTGGAATCATTATTTAAAGGAATTTGGAACAGTTTGGGGGAGAGGTCAGGCAAGTCCTTGCCTTTATTTCATCATCTTGGCTCTGAGTCTCTAACCCCTTGTTAATAAACTCCAGTGGCTCCTCATATAACTTCTCAGATTAAATATAAATTCTTTTGTTTTTTTAAGTCATTACTACCTTTCCATTCCAGTAGGATATCTTTTTTTTTTTGGTCTTATATCTTGCTCCCTTTCCATATATTTTGTGATTCTGTGGCACTGGCTTCTTTGCTGTTTTTCCTACCTGACATTCCACATTACAACTCTTAGTATTTTCATTAGCTGTTCCTCATGTCTGGAACACATTCCATCATCACCTGTTTCTTGATTCCACTGGTTTTCTTCAAGTCTCAACTAGTCCTACCTTTTGCAAAAAGCATCTCTCAGTCCTCCTTGATCTTAATGCATTCTCTCTGAGACTATCCCCAATTTATCCTCTCTCTTGTTCACACACAGTTCTTCATATGATGTTTCTTCCATCAGACCCAGGAGCTCTCGAGAGCAGAGACTGTTTTTTGCCTTTTTTGCATCACCATGATTAGCACAATGCCTGGCATATCCAGAGTAGATGCTTGGCTGTTTACTTGTGCCAGAACCTAGTCCAAACACTGAGGATACAAATGTAAAATATGAAAGCATACTAGCCTTCAAGGAGCTTACGTTGTGTAATAGAATATGTACCTATTATAAGAGAGAAGTGTTTTTTTTTTCTTCCTCATTCAGTCACTGGCTTCAGTCTTTCATTCTTTTCAGAATTACTGGATTTAGTTTCACATTATTTTTCATTTCCAAACATATGAATTTAAAGATGAAGAAAGAAGTAGCTAACACTCCTCATACAAAGATGCTAAAAATCCTTCCAGCTTCCATCTCAACTAAAATTCTGGATTTCACCTTGTTTGACAAAAATCTCATTGATCTGTAATAATGCAATAGAAAACACTGCAGTGCTCTCCTTTTGTAACTTTGGTTACCATATAGATGATACAAGGTATTTTGGCCCTTTAAGTAGCGAGCATTTTCTCTGCCTTCAATCTCACTCTTCAATAACAAACAGAGCCAAATATAATAAGGGCCAGAATTCACTAGTTTCTCAAAAATTAGGATCTAAACTTGGAAAACTTGGGTACAAACTTTGGCTCTACCACTTACTACTTGCATGACCTTGGAAAAACTACTTCCTCTACCTGCCCCATCTTCCTCATTTATAAAATGGAGATAGGGAGAGAGTTTGGATTAGATGTTTTCTAGAATTCCTTCTGATTGCCATTCACTTTGGTTTTTTATTCTCTTTTTTATTTTAATTTTTTATTAAAGCATTTTATTTACAAAACATGTGAATGGGTAATTTTTCAACACTGACCCTTGCAAAGCCTTCTGTTCCAAATTATCCCCTTCTTCCCTTCCTCCCCCTCCCCTAAAAGGCAGATAGTACAATACATGTTAAATATGTTAACATGTATTTGACATTTAACATGTCAAACAATTGTTAAATCCAATATATGTATAATATTCATACAATTATTTTGCTGCACAAAAAAAATTGGATCAAGAAGGAATAAAAAAATAAGGAAGAAAGCAAAATGCAAGCAAACAACAACAGAGAGAGTAAGAATGCTATGTTGTGGTCCAGACTCAGATCCCACAGGCCTCTCCCTGGGTGTATATGGCTTTCTTCATCACTGAACAACTGGAATTGGTTTGAAACATATCATTGTTGAAGAGAGCCATGTCCATCAGAATTGATCATCTTGTTGTTGCCATGTATAATGATCTCCTGATTCTGCCCATTTCACTCAGCATCAGTTCATGTAAGTCTCTCCAGGCCTCTCTGAAATCATCCTGCTGGTGGTTTCTTACAGAACAATAATATTCCATAACATTCATATACCATAATTTATTCAACCACTCTCCAATTGATGGGCATCCATTCAGTTTCCAGTTTCTTGCCACTACAAAGAGGGCTGCCACAAACATTTTTGCACATGTGGGTTCCTTTCCCTCCTCTAAGATCTCTTTGGGATATAAACCCAATAGAAACACTGCTGGGTTAAAGGGTATACACAGTTTGATAACTTTTTGAGCATAGTTCCAAATTGTTCTCCAGAATGGTTGGATCCGTTCACAGTTCTACCAACGATGTATCAGTGTCCCAGTTTTCCCACATCCCCTCCAGCATTCATCATTATCTTTTTCTATTATCTTAGCCAGTCTGAGGTGTGTGTAGTGGTACCTCAGAGTTGTCTTAATTTGCATTTATCTGATCAATAGTGATTTGGAGCATCTTTTCATATGACTACAAAGAGTTTCAATTTCTTCATCTGAAAATTATCTGTTCATATCCTTTGTCCATTTATCAATTGGAGAGTGGCTTGAATTCTTATATATTTCAGTCAATTCTCTATATATTTTAGAAATGAGGCCTTTATCAGAACCTTTGAATGTAAAAATGTTATTACTTCCCTTCTAATCTTGTCTGCATTAGTTTTATTTGTACAAAAACTTATTAATTTAATGTAATCAAAGTTATCTATTCTGTCATCAATAATGATCTCTAATTCTTCTTTGGTCACAAATTCCTTCCTTCTCCAGAGATCTGAGAGGTGAACTATCCTATGTTCTTCTAATTTGTTTATAATATCATTCTTTATGTCTAGATCATGAACCCATTTCGACCTTATCTTAGTATATGGTGTTATGTGTGGGTCAATACCTAGTTTCTGCCATACTAGTTTCCAATTTTCCCAGCAATTTTTGTCAAATAGTTAATTCTTATCCCAAAAGCTGGGGTCTTTGGATTTGTCAAACACTAGATTGCTATAGTCATTGACTATTTTGTTCTTTGAACCTAACCTAACCTCTTCCACTAATCAACTGCTCTATTTCTTAATCAGTACCAAATGGTTTTGATGACTGCTGCTTTATAATGTAGTTTTACATCTGGTACGTCTAGGCCACCTTCATTTGCTTTTTTTTCCCATTAATCCCCTTGAAATTCTTGACTTTTTGTTCTTCTAGATGATTTTTGTTATTTTTTCTAGGTCAGTGAAACAGTTTCTTGGTAGTTTGATTGGTATAGCATTAAACAAATAGATGTTTAGGTAGTATTCTCATCTTTATTATATTTGCTTGACCTATTCAAGAGCACTTTATATTTTTCCAGTTGTTTAGATCTGACTTTATTTGTGTGGTAAGTGTTATGTAATCTTGCTCATATACTTCCTGACTTTCCCTTGGCAGATAGATTCCCAAATATTTTATACTATTGACAGTTATTTTAAATGGAATTTCTCTTTGTATCTCTTGCTTTTGAATTTTAAATAAAAACCCTCCAGAAAAATTAGCTTAAATTAATTTAAAAATAAAGAGAGAGATAGAGTAATAATGCTTCGATGTATATTCAGAATTGAACAGTTCCTTCTTTGCATGTGGATAGGATTTTTCATCATAAGTCCTTCAGAGTAGGTGTGGATGATTGCACTGCTAAGAATAACAAATAGACATCTTATTTCAAAATATCATCAAGGGAAACTGTCCTGATATCTTGAATCCCAAGTGTAAAATAGAAATTGAACAAATTCATCCATCACCTCCTGAAAGACATCCCCAAATGAAAACTCTCAGAAATATTATATTCAAACCCCAGAGCTCCAAAGCTTAAGAACCAGAAAGAAACAATTCAAATATCATTGAGCCACTGTAAGGTTAACAAAAGATTTAGCAGCTTCTAAATTAAAGGAGTAGAGTATTTAGAATATTATATAACAGAGGGCCAAATTACAACTAAGAATCACCTACCCAGCAAAACCGAGTATAATCTTTTGAGGGGGAAATGAATATTTAATAAATTGAGGATTTTCAAGCATTCCAGTTGAAAAGACCAGAGCTGAATAGAAAAGTTTGACTTTTAAATACAAGACTAAAAAGAAGCATAAAAATATAAACAGGAAAGAAAAATTATCAAGGATTAAATAATTTCTACATGGGAAAATGATACTTGTAACTCCTAAAAACTTTCTTATTACTAGGGCAACTATACAAAAAGCACAGATATGGGTTGAATATAATGGGATGGTTATCTAAAAATAAATTAAGGGGTGAGAAAGAAGAATGCCCTGGGAGAAAGAAAAAGGGAAAGGTAGAATGAGGTAAAATATCTGAGATAAAAAAGGGCTAAAAGAGATTTTATAGTGGAGGACAAAATGAAGAAAGGGTGCAGGGAGTGTGAAGCTTACTCTCATTGGAAATGGCTCAAAGGGGGAATAAACATACACACTGCTTTGGTTGTAGAACTCTATCTTACCATTCAGGAAAGTAGGATGGTGTGGCTGAAAGAAGGGAGGGCATATTGAGGGAGGTAAAAGTCATAAGCAAAATACTTTTGAGAATGGACAGGATAGAAGAAGAGAAGAAAATAGAATGGAGGGAAATACATAGTTGGTAATCATTATTGTGAAAAAAATTTATACACATGTATAACATGATTAATTGCTTGCCTTTTCAATGAGAGAGGGAGAAGGAAGGTGAGAATATGGAATTTAAAATTTGAAAAAAGAATGTTAAAGGTTTTTTTTTTAACATGTAATAGGGAAAAATAAAATTTGGGGAAAAAAAGAAATGATAAGATGGGTGTTTTAGAACATGGTAAGTCCTACAACAACTGATGCAAAGTGAAGTAAACAGAACCAGGAAATCATTGTGCATAATAATAACAATGTTGTAGTGATGATCCTGTGTTAAACATGTGACTAATCTGATTAACTCAATGATTCATGATGATTCCAAGTGACTCATGGTGGAAAAATGCTGATGAACTCTGAGTGCAAGTTGAAATATAATTTTCTCACTTTATTTTCCTTGGGTGTTTTTTTGGAAATATGACTAATATGGCAATGGTTTTTACATGATTTTGCATGTATAATTAATATGCTGTTTGCCTTCCCAGTGGGTAGGGATGGGAGGGAAGGAGAAAATTTGGAATTCAAAATTTAAAAAGAATGTCAAAAAAGTAATTTTTTAAAAACGCAGCAAAAATAATTCTTTGTCATTTTCTTAGTGCTTTCAGCATGTCCATAGGCATATCACTAAAACTTCAAAGCCTTAGTTTTCTTATCTATAAATTAAAGGAAGTAGACTGGATGTCCACCAAGGTCCCTTTCAGCTCAGTAGTCCTATGACCCCCACTTATGGTGATTTTGCTTTTGTTTTATTTCCTTCCAAAAATGCCTTCTTTTATCCTTTCTCTTTAGATATATTCCACACATTTTTTTGAGGATCTTTTTATACTATGATTCAAGTTGGTCTCTCCTTCTTCTGACCTTCCATTGCACAATCTGCAATAAAAATTGGCTCAATTATAGCCTATCCCATCTGATTCTCTAATTGTTTTGTACATTTACAACTGGAGGGTAATTTCTTAGAGAGCAGAAACTATGTGTTCCTTCAACACCCCCAATCTTTCCACATCCAGCACTGAACACAGAAATGAGTGAAGAAACACTTGCTTGACTGACAGAAGCAAAATACATACTCACCAGATACTCTGCTCCTAGCCTAGATTTTTCCAAACTTAAAAAAGAGAATAAATTAAAATATCATTTGACTTAACATCACTCACAATGTTAGAAATGGAAAGGAACCTTTAAAATCTTCTGGCTTCACTCTCCTTCTTTTAGAGGTGCAGAAAAATACCTATAGAGATGAAATAATTTTGTCAAGCTCAAATTGGTCAAATTGGTGACTCAGTTAGGACTAGAATCCAATACTCTTGGCTTCGATTCAGAATTTTTTGCACTATAATTCTATAACTTGAGTAATTTTTTTTTAATTTTCAAAGTTTCTCCCATGACTATAATATCATTGAAGCTTTCCTAATACTATAGGAATGGTCTAAGATCTTTTCAGATGGGCCAACTATATTGAAATGAAGAATTCCGTAACATGTTTCAGGATCTGAGGAAACAAGTTTTTAACTTGAACTAGATGCTGAGTAAGCTGGTGATTTGCCCCCTTTCAACACCTCTCTATGGAGCACAGTGCCTGGCACGCTAAGTGCTTAACGAATGCTTGTTAACTGATTCATTATTAAAGATCAAACAAACAAAAAAGGAACAAATTCATCATGTATAGCTAAATCAATATCTACTTTCTTTAAAGGGAAGGCATCATTTCTGAAATTTAAAAAAAAAGTCATCTATAGAGTTTGTTTTATTCTATACCTTTAATACAGTTCATTATTTTGGGGAACTCTAGACCTTCTCAAGGTCTGTTGGCACATCAATGAATGCAGGGGAAGAGGGTGTAATCAGGCTCCAACATACTTAAGAAGACATCCACATCACTTTGGTTAAGGTGGAACAGGAAACTTGATTTATTGAAAAAAAATCTATTACATTTTATTCCTTTGTTACACAGGTTTAAAATATTTAAAAATACCCCTTCCCTGGTCATTACAGTTAAATTTCATGACATGTTTACTGGGCTCTGAGGAAATGCACAATAGTCATTTGATAGTATATTTCAAAGGGCTTTATGTATTAGAATTTCTTCCATAGAGTTTTTTTTTCCTTTTCTTCCTTTTAATCAACATCTATTCAAGACATATATATTAGGGCAAAAAATAAAATTACACAAAAAGAATTTCTGCAAATATAAGAAGTAATTTTATTGCCATATACCATAGCTAAAGTGGTCTTGGGAGGGGGAGTAGGGGACATGGGACAAGTTTGGACTTCATTACAAATTACAATAGTTTGAAGGCATCAATAGGGGGAGAAAAAATTACAAAGAAATTAAAAGGACAAAACTCCTTTGATGAGAAATTATCCTCACAGAATCACATGACCTAAACAAAAATCACATGGTATGAACGCAACCATTCTCTATGGCTTTTCTCTCTTGAGGAGATGAATTGGTGAGCTTTTGATTGTCTGCTATCTCTTGGAATATGATTGTTGACTGATCCAGGAGCTAGGCTTTTCTTTGGTATGAACAACATTTCTTTTTGTTTTATTGGAGAGGATTTGTGGTTCCCCCTCAAAGAATCTGCTGTAATTTTCTAAGCTAGTACCATTTCCCCAGTTGGGATGAGAAGGCACGATGGGAGGCACCAAGGCAAAGCACCATAGCAGTCAGTATCCCTGCCTTCTGTGGCCAACTCAGCTACCACCCCAGGGGAACACCCTGGGGACCCTGGGACTCTCTCCCCTAAAACCAACTCATTTTCCCTTTTCACAGATGGAAAGGGCATCATGTGTAGGTAACTTTTCACAGTAAATGATCCCCTTTCCTTCCTGACTCCTGGAACTCACCTTCACCTGCTCTTCCCAATTCAAACTTGGGCCCCTACCCCACAAGGAGGGACAAGCCACATCCCATCCATACATGGAGGGAGTGTTTCCACTGCAGAGATCCAAGGGGAGAAATTGCAGAAGAAGGCTTCTGTGGCTTTTACAGATGGAAATTCAAATTGCTTACGTGGAAAGAAGGCTGTGTGAAAGCAGGGCTTCTGGCAGCCATGCTAGGAATTAGGAAGCTAATTGCACATTCCTCTGTCTAAGCTGTTTTTTAAGGCAACCCAGCTGAGACAGCTCACATGATAACTGGGCAGTTCCATCTTCATTTCAGTACAATGAACAAACATAAATTAGCACCACAAACATTCAGGAACTGAGTACAATCTGGGATAATTACAACCAAAGGACATGTATGAATAGTCATTTCTTTTATCCAAACCAAGTATATCTACATGGGCATGATATGCTACCAATAAGACAATAAGAGAGAGGCAGAGAGGGAGTGGAGAGAGAGCTTCCCACATACTGAATGGGTGTGAAGGTGACATGAATTTATATTAAGGTCCAGGGCATGAGGCATAGGCTATGTAGGCAACTGCCAATGCACAGAAAGTTGGGAGAATGCATCATGACTGGGCACCCCCAGTGTTGGATTAAGGAGTTCTTAAGATAGATAGCACCATAAGAGAAATGTTTTTTTAAGCACCAATTTTCACTTATTATTTATAGAAAACAAGATTTCCCTGCCATATACATTCTCCCATGAAGATCTGCAGGAACAAAAAGGAAAATGTATATTTTTTCAGAAAATAATTGCAAATTAATTTAAACTTATCTATGAAGGGAAACATGCATAGAAAAGACAGAATTGAAAATTGGATTCCTCTTTTGTTGTTGCTTTTTTTTCTATTTAAAAAGCAGAGTTGATGAAAATTTCGCAGGGAACAGTGGCATCAACATGAATTTGTTTGTTTGTTTGTTTTGTTTTTTCATGGGCAGCTCTTTCCAGCATGAGTTCTTGCTGATTTGTGGCAATTTCTCAGTTCAGGGCTCCCCTTGCTAATTAGTAATGGAGAGTAAGAATGGAATTCAGATGAGTTATTCCTGTTTCTAGAGTTTCCCATTGAAATTGTTGTTTCATCTGCATGCATGTTGAGAAGCCAGGAATACTTAACATTTATAATAATATACAATACAAATATTTACTTACAAACATACAAAAATATAAGCACCTTTAGTATATGGGAAAGGTATGCACAGAATGATATTTAGCAATCATCTTGGGGGGAATTTTTTTATAAAAGGAGGCACTAACAATTGTATAAATGACCTTTACAAAATTTGCTTCAGAACATTTTTGAAGGTCAAATGAATAGCATATTTTCAAGTTTCTTATTTTTAAAAACAAAACATGGTTTATAAACACTGATTGGTTGCAACTGTGATAAGAAAAGTCTTTGCCCCGTATTTTTTTCTTTTTTGCCATGATATGTTGGAGTGAATGAAATGTAGAATTCACAGAGAAACTGGAGAAACAAGCATTTGGTGAGATGTACAGTACTTGGCTTTTGATTGGCTGCCTGCCATGGATGGATAGTCTAGATCATGTGATTCGGTTCCTTTTAAGGAGAGGGGTTCTCTCTTTGCTTCATTCTCTCTCTTGGTTTTAGATTCAACACAGTGAGTGCAGCAGCACAGTTGATTTCAGGTAAATTGAGAGGGATTGGGGTGAACTTAAAAAAGAGACCATTCGCTGTCCAGTATCAGAACGCGCGTGTAACACGCCAAAAAAAAAAAAAAAATGGTGAAATGAGGTTACGAGGTTGCTCATTTGGAGACTAGTTTTGGGTGGCTCTTAACCCATGAAGCAAGCTGGTCCCACTTCAAATCCAAATTTCTGTGAGGCTTCACCGAAGTCATTAAACATAATGTCCACGATAGGCACTTGTTCCACTTTGGGGGAGTTGATTTCAAGAACGGTCTTCTGGTAGCCTTTCTTTGTCTAAAATTTCACGGATGGGGAAAGGAGGAGAAAAGCACAAAAACTGGTTAAAAAGAACAGCAACGACCAATAAAACCCCAGTTTCTTGGGGGTTAATACAATCATCAAATACAGCCTGCTTCCAATGAAATGTATGTGGCGTAACATGCTTACAAGATCACTTTAATGCAGTAGTCTAAGTTGGAATACAGCTCTAAATAGTGGCAGATTAATACAAATGGTTTGCTGTTGCTATTCCATCATGTTGGACTCTTCATGACCTCATATAGTCTTCTCAGCAAAGATACTGGAGTAGTTTGCATTTCCTTCTCCAGCTCGTTTAACAGATGAGGAACTGAGGTAAATAGGGTTAAGTAGCTTGCCCAGGATCACACAGCTAGTAAGTATCTGAGACAGGATTTGAACTCGGGAAGAGGAGTGAGTCTTTCTGACTCCAAGCTCATCACTTTGTCCATTGAACCACCTAAATGGTTTGCTTGGGCAAATCATACTTGAGCTCCAGGAGACAAATTCTATTAAGGAACTGTGTCATTATTCAGCTGTGATAGCAATTGCATACAATCAAGTGTGGTGGTCTAACACTCATATGAGCACTATAGAATATAGGACCATGAAACTGGAAGAGATCTTAGCATACACTAGCATCCTCATAGTATAGATAAAGAATTAGTTGTAGGGATGAGATCTAGGTCTTCTGAATTCTAGTCAATATAGTAGCATTTCCTTTTAATGATAATAATAACCTACTTAATAATAGCTACCATTAAAATAAAGCTTTTTGCAAACCACCCTTGTAAAGTAAGCATTATCATTATTACCCCCATTTTACAGATTAGGAAACTAAGACTCTGAGAAGTGACTCTGATTACATAGTAAGCATCAAAAGTGGTATTTGAATTCAGGTATTCTTCTTTTCACATCTAGCACATTATCTGCTATGTCACATTGTTTCTTTAAGTTAATAGAAAGGCCAATGAAATTGGCCTAATTTTAGGCAGGCCTAAACCTTTCTAAAGCTTGAACTTCAGAAAACCTTGGGGAAAGCATAGTAAATCTAATTGGATCTATCTGTAGGGTCACTTGGAAGGAATGCTGCAGAGGACAGTCCTTCATATACTTTGCTATGTAAAAAATAGACTTGGAGCACCCCCTTATCCTTTGGGCCTAGGACAGGGAATGAGAAATTAATGGTGATTCCAGTGCAGTCCCTCTACCTCCCTAAGGATGAATCAGAAGTTGCCAAACAGATATTTGCAATTTCATCTGAATTTATGGGCTGCGTGCCTATGATTATCAAAGTGCTTTGAGAGGATATATTTAAAGTTTGATAGAATTCTCAAGGGTTCTGACTGTTTTACTGGGCTAGCTGGTCACCCCGTTATTTCAGAAACATATATAACTATTATGGTAGCAGCAATGTTCCCCCTGGGGCATGCAAAATTGCACAAACAAGTGAATTTATGTGATATAGCTTTTCAGCCCATCACATCCTCTGATTTGTTTCTCTCCAAAGAACTGGGCACATCGCAGCAATGATGCCCATCAGGGCAATAAGATCAGTGGTTAACACATCCAAATAATGGCCCAGGAATTAGAACCTCAATGCTTTTGGTATTTGCTATTACAATACAAATCAATCCAAGTCTCTTAGGCCACAGTGGGTGTTCTGGCCTGACATGTGCATCCTGTATTTCTTTGGGAACTCTCCTCATCTAAGGAACTAAAGGGGGCCAGGAGGGAGAGGCAGAATTCACTAATTGATCAGTCAGGGATTATCTGGCTGTTTGCAGTAGGCTAAAGGGCATGGTGGAGAGAGGGGATGGCAGTATCAGAAAATAAAGCTAATAAGGGTAGGAAGCTAGATTGTGTATTGTCTAAGTAAAGGACTTAGACATTAAAATGTTTTTCTCTTAGGTCTGGTTGTTGCCAGTTACCAATGAATATTACATGGAAGGGCTGTTCACAAATAAAACCGAAAAAAAACTTATGTCTGGGCTTATTGGATCTGAAGAGAGAGGACAAGAGGGGAAAGGAATGGACACATGATAGAAGGAAAAGAGGGGACTCAGGGGATTTGCATTCAAATCTCACCCTTCTCTTACTACCTCAAATCATTTAATCTCCTTGAGCCGCAATTTTGTCAAATATAAGATACGGAGTTTTTGAATTCCCTTCCAGCTCTGATTCCATAAGTCTATGATCCTTCAAATTCTACACCTAGCACTAGAGAAGCCTTTATTGAATTTTATACAGGAGAGGAGGTAGGACCAATGATAAAACTCCCTATATCATCCAGCAGGGAGAAAATTAATGGAACTCATTCCTCTGAGAGGAAGGATGAGATTGGAATTATAGACAGATTTGGGGAAAATTCCTGGAAGAGAAGTCCATGGCGAGTCATTACGCAAAGTAAGGGTGTTTTGGGACATGTCTAGCCTATAAGCATCAAGAAGAGTGGCTATGGTCTTTCCCAAATAGGGTCCTTTGAGGCTCTTCTCAGAGACAGGCCTTCTTAGTCGGGTGGGCCTATGGATGAGTTGTAACTAGCAATTTTGAAAACTGGGGAATTGTGGGAAGGACCACAGACTAGCTCTGATGGTGGGGGAGAAAGCAGTAGCATTTATTTGGGGGTTCTCTTCTCTCTCAATGGACCAGTGATCTCTAAATTGTCTAATCTGATGTTATGCTGTCATAGTTGATTGTTTGTCTTTTGTTCTTGAGGAGAAACATGATGCTTTGACTTGAAAGTGAATTGGATTTAAGTGAAGGAGTGCTGAGTTGAGTCATTACTTCATTATTTCCTCTCTCAGTCTTCATCCTTAATCTCCCTGTAGTACCAGATGCTTCTGACCAGCTTCTGTCCTAAATACTCTTTTCTCTCTGGGATTTTGTGATGCTGCTCTCTCCTGGTTCTCTTCCTTTCCATCTGGTCACTCCCTTACAGTCTCTTTCACTGGCTATCCCACTAACTGAGTGTTCCCCAAGGTTTTATCCTGTATACTCTCCTCCTTTCTCTCTACAGTTTTTCTTGGTGATCTCTTCAGTTTCTAAAACTTCAATTATTATCTCTGCTTATGAGAGATGTACAGTCCTATTTTTTTCTCTTAAGCTCCAGATCCAAATTACCAATAGCCTATATTTCAAATTCAATCCTTCATATAGACAGACTCATTATATCCAAAATAGAACTCTATCTCTCCTGTTACAGATAAGTACTAATCTGTGATCCTGGTTAAGTCAATAACCTTTCCCATTCTCAGTTTCCTAGTCTATAAAATGGAAAATCTGCTAGGGTTGTTGAGAAAATCAGATGAGATAATATTTGAAAGGGCTTTGAAAACCTTAAAGTTCTATATGTGTGAACTATTACTGTTATTATTATTATCAGCTCTTCACTTTCATTCACCTAACATATCTAATAAGCTGTCAAATTCCGCTGTTTCTCCATAATATTTCTATTTATGTCCCCTTCTGTCCAGGCAAATGGCTACCATCTTAGCTTGATTCCTCAATACCTCTTGCCTAGATTATTGCAATAGCCTCATAACTGACCTCTCAAGTCTCTTTCTAATTCATTCTCCATATAGTTGCCAACACAATTTTCTTAAAGTGTGTCCCCTCTCCTCTGACTATAAATTCCAGTTAGAACTATAACATCTCTCAGTTCAAATATTAATTCATTTTGGCATTTAAAGCTCTTCACAACCTGGTCTCTTTTTATCCTTCCAAAAATCTTATTTATTACTCTTCTTCATTCACACTGTGGTCCAGTCATACTGGCTTATTTGCTGTTTCTCACCAATAAAGTTTTATTACCCACTTCCATGTCTTTTCAATAGCTGGCCCCCATGTCAGAATGTTCTTCCTCCTTGCAACCATCTCATATAATCTCCGCTTTCTTCAAGACTCAACTTAAGCAACACTTTCTTCAGGAGGTCTTTCCTGTTCCCCCGGCTCCTACTTCCTTCCTTTACCTTCAGTCCACTTTATATGAATATCTTGTACATAATATACATATTGTTTTGCCCATTAAACTGTAAGATTCTTGAGGGCTGAGGTAATTTTTCTCTTCCTACTTTTCTTCTTTCCCTCCCTCCCTCTCTCTCTTTCTCTCCCTTCCTTCCTTTCTTCCTTCCTTCCTTCCTTCCTTCCTTCCTTCCTTCCTTCCTTCCTTCCTTCCTTCCTTCCTTCCTTCCTTCCTTCCTTCCT
>JAJPUD010001614.1:69789-109789 GCA_023553655.1 Myrmecobius fasciatus
AACAAAGAGTACTTCCTAAAGCTTTCATTGAAAGGAGGCTCAAAGAGCAATCCTTTCTCACCTACTGGAATCTTGGATTGGACTTCTCCATCACATATTTCTTTAGCCTACCACCCAAACTTTTCAGCTTTCTTTTGTGTGTTGTATTCCCAAATTATATTGCAAGGTCTTTAAGGACTGGGGCTGCCTTTCTTTTCTTCTTATTTGTATTCTAGCAGTTGGCACAGTGCCTGTCATATAGTATACATTTAATAAATGTTTATTGACTATTTCCACACAGAGTCAGATTTACATATTATGCCTTATTGCAAGAATTATTTCAGAGACAGCAAAAATGCTCCACTACTGCATTCAGATTGTCTGACACTTTTACACCTCACATCTGGCTTGTCTTAATTCTAGATAGAATTTAGATGAAATCCTATTATGAGACAATCCTCCTTTTGACTTAAGATCAATGGAAAAGTCACTGAGAGGGTTACACAGTATTAGCCCATTACCAAACATTAATACATTCATTAGAAACTTTCCAACATGACCACTTACTCAGAGTGGCCCCAAGCCAGGTAAACTAGAATCCAGAAGGGATAAATTTCCATGAGAGAAATATGGAGAGAACCAGAGCACTAGGAAGAATAGGTCTGCCACAGTTGCCTTGGACATTGAGAAGGCAAAGTGAGGACACTGTCCAGCACAAGTAGGGTGTCCAGCCAAGGTTTGTGGAGGGTCTATTTCTAATTTAGGGGTTCTTGGATAAGATCCATCAGTCTTAATGCTTCCCTTATCAACATTTGCTGTTGGTATTAATGGGCCAATTTCTCAAGTTCTCTTTGTAATAGTCTCTTCATTGCCTATATCTAACAATGCTTTTGCGTGGAAAATGGCCAACATCATCTATCTGCTGGTGTTATTAAAGGCCTGGTTTCTCTGCAAGTACCTCTTTTCCACTTTGATAGATCTCCGCACTGTACAGGAAAGGAAACAAGACTGGATTTTAGGGTTTTCTCCCCAGGTCCTCTAAATTCACTTAAGATATGAAAATAACAAGTGTCACTTCTGTGGGATCTCAGCCGAAGCAGCACAAATCATCTTTGAAATTCAAGTGTGGGGATGGTTATGGTTGCTTTGTTTTTTGTTTGATCATTGATATACTTGAATACTTCATTTTCTTTCATTAAAATGATTTAATTTTTCTATCCTGAACTAACAAAATGATAATAAAATGGGCATTTCCATATTCAGTATGAAATAGGTGATTTTGCATAAAGATACAGACAATAATAACAGTAATAATAAAAACAGAATTTATATAGTACTGTAAGGCTTACAAAGTATAACACTTAGATAATCTCATTTGCTTCTCAAAGTAATCCTGTAAGGTTGGTGCTATTGTTATCTCCATTTTACAGATAAGGAAACAGTCTTGCCCAGAATTATACAATAAGTAAATATCTGAGATATGATTTGAATTTCAGTCCTCTTGATTCCAAGTCTAGTGCTCTTACCCAACATATATTAAGTACAGTTTGCTTTTTATCTTTTTAAATATACAATACATCTTAACTGCAATTTTCAAAGCTATCTACTATTCTATGATTCCTTCTGACCTTTCTTCTATTCTCTTTTCATTTTTAAAATAAACATTTGGGGAACCACAAAACAAAACAAAACAAAAAATAAACAAAACCAAGAACAAAGCTTTTGTAACAATTAAGTATAAAAAAGCAAAAAAAAATACTGGTTATGTCAAAAAACAAATGCCTCACCTGTCATCTTGTGTTCATAATTTTACTCTCAAAAGATACATACCATGCTTCAACATCAATCTTCTCAAATTGTGGCTGGCCATTGTATTGATCAGAACTCTTAAGTCTTTCTAAGTTTTATTGACATTTTTGTTGGTATTATAAATATTGTTCTTCTGGTTTTCCTCAATTCACTCTATCATATTCCTATGTCTTCTCAAGTTTCTCTAAAACTTTTAGTCATTTCTGATAGCAAAATAAAATTCTCTTAAATTCATGAAACCTAATTTGTTCAGCTGTTCCCTAATTCATGGGCACCACCATAAATTTCTAATTCTTTGCTATTATGAAAAGAACTGCTTTAAATATTGTGGACTTATGAGTTGTTTTTTTTTTTTTAATCTTTCTTTTATCTTGTTGGGCGTATCAGCCTTTAGCTATCACTAGGACAAAAGTTATGTAGAATTTAGTAACTTTTAGGGCATGATTTCAAATTGCTTTCCAGAATGGCTAGACCAATTCATAGTTCCATCAATAGTATATTAACATGTCCTTTTCTTCCTACATCTCCTCCAGCATTTGTCATTTTCTTTTTTTGTCATCTTTACAATTTAGTAAGTATGAAGTAGAACCTCAGGACTGCTTTAATTAACATTTTTAATTGCTAAGTTAATGACTAACTTTTTTCATATCTTTGTGTGTAACTTGGATTTTTCTTTGAAAACTGTTCATATCCTTTGGATCTGTATTTATTAGGGAATTTTATTGTTGCTTCAGGAGGCAGAGTCCCTGAACCAAGACAGTCTAAGAATCCCTTCCCTGTTAAGAAGCAGGACATAGGTCAACAATGTGATCTGAGGGATCTATTTCCCTCTGTCTTTGTATTCCCAGTGCTGAGAACTGTGTCAGATACATAGTAAGTACTTAATGAATTCTGCTTGATTGATTAGTACAGAATTTGGAGGTGAAAGGCCCACAATGCCAACAGAATGAAACAACTGGATTGGTGTCTGCAAGGAACAATGGGAGGAAGGGAAGAGAAAGACATTCTTGCCTTAGAGAGGCATTCAGTCACAATTCATTAGGGGATCTATGCTCAGAAATAAGGTCCTTCCATGCCCTTCATGAAGTGTCAATAACTTAAACCCTCACTCTCCTGACCTAGCAGGGCCTCAGAATCTGTGTATTCCATAACATACCAGAAAAACAGCAAAGGAAAGAGCTCCTGGAAGGGAGGAGTGAGGATTCACTGAAACGAGTCAGTTTTCTGTCTTCTTCAAAGTTTTTGACCTTTTTCATCTTTATTTTTAAAACTATACAAAATCAAAAGTTAAACTTGGATAATCTGTCTTTAAGATCATTTTCCTTCTCTCAGAGAAGAATACTTTTAAAACATTCCCAGGGCAATGGTTTCCTATCCTGGAAAAGCTTGTAATCTCATACTTAATCATTTTCCTTACATTTTTTGTTAGTGGTATAACTGGATATTTCCTGTGTTCCCCTCATCCCCTCCCCCCAGATTTCACCTTGTATTTCCATCTTCGATCATAGAATCATATATCTAGAGCTAGAAGAGACCTCCTCTCATTTTACAGATCAAGAAATTGATCTGTAATTGAGTTGCCCAAAGTCACACAAGTACTGTCAAAGGTGAGATGTGATACCAGAGTCTCTGACTTCCAAGTCAGTATGTTTTCCATTGTACTATAATTTTTAGACCATTACAGTCATGCATCAGGCACTAATAGACTCTCTTGATAAATCCATTTCTGTGAGACTGAGATCAGTAGCTTTACCTTTTACCAAAAGACTCTTTGCAAATTCTGTCAATATGAATTCATCACCTCCCCTCCCTACAGTTTATCTCCCTCGCTAAAAGGCAAGAAAATACTCTGAGCTCCTTAGGGAGAGCTGAGCCATAAATGGAAGGCATTACTTTACTAGGACATCTTTGTGCTTACGAGAAACCTCTCATTCTCATTTACCCACAGTGAGGCTGGTCAGAATGAATAACTGGCAACCAGAGGAAGCTGAAAATAATGAGATATTTTCTAAGTTGATTTAATTCTTGAAATTGCGCCAAGCTGACAGAATCTGGAACCAAAGAGGGCAGGTTGTGTGACCTTTGATTTTGCGTTTGCCACATGAAGTTTCTCACTTCAATCATAGGCTTTCAAAGGTTTGACATTGCAAATCAGGGGAAACTTGAACCCGAGATCCACAAATCCTCTGAAATGACATTACAGCCTAACCAGAGTTCTTCTGATCCTTATGACCCAAGTGTGTGCTTATATAATACACCCCATTTCCAAAATGATTTAGCAGGAAGGATTGTGGCCTAAGAGAACTTGTGTTTAAATACTGTTCCCTCATTCTAGGACTTAATTCTCAATAGTAAAGCTATTAGGGATATAGCTTTTAAAGTTACAGGTATTTGAAAGGATATGTGTGTGTGTGTGTGTGTGTATGTGTGTGTGTGTGTGTATGTATGAGATAAGTACATAGACACACACACATATATATACACACATATATGCAGTATTTGCATACACTGAACACATACATATTTGCATATATTCATTATATACATGGACATGCACATATGTATATGCACATACATTCTATATGTATATGCATTATGACTACATCTATATACAAGTGTATGTATGTGTGTATATGTGTGTACATGCTAAAGCAAACCCTCCAAATTTGAGGGCAGCTCACTATAAAGTGATGAATCTGATTTTATTTTGAAGCATATGAAAATCAATTTCATTGTAGGTATGTTAAAGGCTTAGCCAAAAAATAAGGAAGTTTGGTTTTTAGTCCCAGCTTTAACATATACTTACAAAGCAACCACAAGCAAATCATTTTTCTGAATTTTAGTTCCCTTATTTGTAAAATAGGGGGTTGAAAAAGATAATCTCTAAGGTCTGTTCTGGTTCTGATGTGTTTTGGTCTATAAAGGCCCAGCATTGATTCACTGCCCAATTTTCATTCAAGACCTGCCAGAAATGAGTCTCTGTACAACTTTGATGTCTTTGTTCCTGGTGAAGGCAACATTGAAGAATTCTGCTACATTTTTGCAAGTTTTTTTTTTTCTTTTCATATTGGCCGCATTGACTGAACTACTATGATAATACTATGTTCACATGGCTGAGTTAGCCTTATTGAAAGCTTGAGATTTAGTTATAGTATACATTTTGTCTTTTCCAAATCCACTTAAAGAGTCTTTACTGACTAAGAAACACTGACATTTCCCTTTCTCTATTCCAATCTTCTGGTCTCCTCTGCTGTAAGATTTTTGTGGAAGGCGAAAGGTTGGAAAAGTGTCAACAAATACATCTTTTCATTACCTTGCTGGGACACAAATTGAATCAGGCATGCAATTAAGAACAAAAATTACCCAACAATAAAATACAGTTACCCGTCTGTTCTCCCCCCACAGGAGGTATGTACACAGTTATAAAAAAAATGAAGTCTACACTTTTTGCCTAACATAAATCTTTATGGCCCTGAACAACAACCCAAAGGACATATTTACAAAACTGGAATAAATTGAAAATGATTCCTGTTATTAAGTATGGTCAATATCTTACAACCCATGGATAAATACCCATATTAAGAATAATCAACAATTCTCTAAAGTATGTATGCTATTCACAAATCCTTTTCATTTCTGTTATGAAGCAATCTAGATATGCCTAAAAATCAATTCTTTCTGTATGGACCAAACCAAGTTAAAATGCATATTAAGGCATTAAAAAGAAAGTACCAATTAATGGGTATACACAGGAGAGCTTATATTTCCCTGAGTCCAAACAATTGAGGGGCTGTTATAGAGCAGTGGTATTAGGTATTCTCTGTGACTCCCCAGTGGCAAAAGTAGGAATAATAAATAGGAGATGCCAAAAGGTGGATTTATGCTTAATGTAAAGAAAACCCTACTAACAAAGTTCTTCATCAATGAAATTGGACTGCCTGGAGGTCTTTGAGCTGAATGTAATTATTGGAAATGTCTAGATATAAGGTAAACCGGATAGTTTCTGAAGTCCTTTGCAATCCTGAGTTTCTGTGCTCTTGTCAAGGATTTAATGGAATTAGCTAGGAAGATAACATTTTACATTTTCTATACTGACTTCAACAAAACTATTCACAGGTGAAGATTAGGGTTCTTCCCCATGCTAAGATAGCAAAATTAGTGAACATTAAGAATAAAAGTGAGTTGTGAAGGACAACAGTATACTGTAACCCCAGTGAGAACCTTTGCATCCCTTCTCAAAATTGTCAAACCTAAAAAGAATGAACTATAAAATAAATGAGCTCGGGTATTTTCAATACACACCCCTTCCCAAAATTGTCAACTTTAAAAAGGATGAACTATAAAAGAAATATCCTGATATATTCACAGACACAGACACACACACACACACACACACACACACACACACACACACACTCACACACCACTAATAAAGAGACTAAATCCCCAGAGAGACTTTAAAGAAAATAAGATCCCCATGGTGATGAGGCAAATGAAACTGACATAACATGAATCGGAATTGACTTTAACATCTAATTAAATAGGAAATTTTTTTTCTGTCATTGAACTTTTAGGAGAAAGATGCAATTCATGAAAAATCAAATGGATTATTAGAGTCCAAGCAGGAACTTTTCACAGATTTTCGTGTGGTTATTTACCACTCACCTGGATCTCCCATATTTACTACGCTACATGCAACCCCAAATGTTCAGAGAAATGCTGACTAAAATCTTATAAAAACCTACAAAAAGACCTAGTATTATTCATTAGACTGAACTAGCTAAAGTGGGAGAGGGACTCAGGAATTTTCAAAAATATACTCAGAAATGGTTGATCTTAAAATGGAGATTCTACTTAAGCCTTAATTAACCATAAGCCCCAATTCATCAATATGTTCCTTTCCTTGAAACTTACAGGCAACTGATGTTTCATTCTACTCATTATAATTTTCTATTTTAAAATATCTTAAATCATACTTCTAGAAGTCAGTTCTCTTGATCCTGAAATGATCAGGAAGTAATAGATCAATCACTGATCTTCATTTGTAAACTGAGACTATCCAGTTGAACTTACCAAATGCATAATTTGCACCCTGAGTAAATTTTCAAAGGGAAATAAATTATACTAGCACTTACTCCTTCTGATTTCTTATCAGGGAAGATGCAAGTTTCTCCACCAGCTGTGAAATTGCAGTAAACTTTGAAAGAATCCCTGGAGCATCCTTGGTTAGGATCCACCCAGTATTCACCTGGATTTCAGAAAGATAATGTGAATCAGGCAGTGTTCAGGTAATTGTTTCTTGGAATATTTCCTTCAACTTAGATATTAATATCCCATTTTACCTCAATACTTAAAATGTTTGCAATAATTCAAGCACCTTTTTTCCCCCTACTGAACTCACAAAAGGAAATCTACAGTATAATTTTATGGACCCAGCTGGACCTCTGACATATCTAGGGCAAGTTAAAACAAAAAAGCAGAGTGGGCAGTTAACACAGGGGATGAATTCGGAATAATTTACTCATATGCTTGGGTTCAAATTCTATTAAAATAATTTATCTAAAAAATTTTAATGTGTAGTTTATAAAGGGTAGTCTAAAGTCAAAAGCATTAAAAACCCAATACTCCTGTTGAGTTTCCTTAAACAGGAAATGAGCTGCTGAAATGATTTACTTTTCTAATATAAGTACAATACTTGGCTTCCTCATGGACTTGAAAAAACCTAATAGGTTTATAAATTATGTTGAGTTGGGCATCTCTAGCTCCATGGTTCCCCTAATAGCAATAACATTTATATAGTGAGAGTTTGCAAAACACATTACATATGCTATCTCTTTTTACCCTCACAATAACCCTAGGAGAGACATACTATTATTTCTCCCATTTCACATGTGAGGAAACTGAGGCAAAGATTAAATAACTTCCCCAGATTCATGCAGCTAGTAAGTATTGGAGGCAAGATATGAACTCAGTTTGTCTTGATCCTAAATCCATTATACTCTTCCTGGCCCTCCACTTACCATCAGGGAAGTCAGGATGGCAGAGTTGTAAGTCCTTGCAAGTACGAGCAGGATTGTGCTGAGTGCCTAAGGGATGCTTCATCTGCTCAATTTCCAGTTTCAAAGAATTGAGTGAGCCAAAGATCTCTTCCATACCATCAGCATAATCCATGTAGTTCTCACCATTCCCATCATCAAGCAACTGGCTGGCATCAATGTTCCGTCGGGTCCTAGAAGCCTGAATGGGCAATGGCTGAATGACTTCACCTGGAGGACCCTATGACATGGAAGAGGCAAAATCAAAATGAACAAACACTTCCAAAGCAAAAATAGCTTCAAGGATGCCTATGTTTATTATAAGGACAGTGGACTTTTCCTTTGTAAAAACTCATTTTTCCCTTTTTAGTTTTTCATCACCTCACACCTATTGTATTAGATTAACAGATATTTTGTCTTCAGTATCTCCATCCCTATTATAATTCATTCTGTACAATGAGTCTTTTATTTAATTCAATAAACATCTATTAGGTACCTACTGAAGGTAATACCTTTTACTGGATTGTGGGGGTGTTGCAAAGCTTAATGATATATAGTCCTTGCCCACATGGAGTTTACAATCCAAGAGAGAGATTTCCCACAGAGGAATTCGCCTATGTATGATTTCCTATAACAAACCTTTCCTGACTCTCCTAGTTGTTAGCTTTCTCTCTGCCTTTTCCTTAATTTAACATGCATATATTTATTTATTTGACCTAAATTGAATTTAAGAGCCTTGAGGACTTAGGAATCATTTTTGTTTGTTTTTTAAATCTTTGCATCTTCAGAAGTTTACTTACTTATAAGCAGTAAGGGATTAACATATGTATATGTGCATATATATATATATATGTTGGATTGGATAAATACACATGATACAAAACCTCCTTTAAGTGTTTCTTATTATCATATCACATTGTTGTTGTTGTTTAACAATCACTCTCTAGAATTAATCTAAATCTGCCACTCAAACCCTCCAATATAAGGATCAGAGATTTAAAACTGGAAGAAACTTCCCATATATTCAATTTGATATTCTCAATTGAACTTTAACTCTAATACAGTGTATTTCCTCTTCATGGACCCCCACTAATAATATTCCTGTCTTGTTCCTGACTTTGTTCTTTGTTCACATGTTCTCTCAACCTAGAATGTCCTCTCCAGTCCTTTCAACAAATCAAATGTCTTTATTCTATTCAAGGTTCAGCTCACGTTTCCCCTCCTCTAATCCCCCAGTCTGAAATATTCTAAAAGTATATTTCCCTCCTCTGAATTTCTATAGTAATTTTACACTTGATTACATGCTGCCTTGTATAGCTTAATTGTTTTATGTATGTGTCTTGTCTCCCTAGCTGGGCTGTGAACAACTGGAGAACAAGGACTGTATAATCTACATTTTTATATCACCCACAACAGCACAGGGGTATACACCTAGAGAATGCCTAATCTACACTTTTGAATCCCAGAAGCTTTAATTTTCTAGGTGTTTACATACATATGTATAAAACTAAGATTGAGAATAAAATTCATAGAATACTTTCTTTAACTCAGGAGGAAATTTGCCAGCATTTCACTTGCTATACTACTTCTTAAACATAAAGGTCATCTCCTACCAAAAGATTAAATCCTATCCAGTTTCCTCCCTTGAGCTCTCCCTGTGATTTAGAATTTCCTAGGGGAAAATGCTGTGACTTTAATGTTACTGTGAGTTACTGACAATTCCATCATGGATTTTCCGATTTTCAAAAACTACTTACAGGTGGACCAGGAGGACCAGGGTGGCCAGCCTCTCCTTTAGGACCCGTTGGACCCTGGAGGAAAAGAGAAAAGCAAAAACACATGTAACCACTGGAGAGTATTAGTAATAATGGAATAAAATGTAGTTTTTCATATGAATATCTCATCTTTTCAATAATCAAAAATTTAAAAGAAAGACTTCAGAGAAAGTCTTCAAAGAAAAAACCTGAGAAGAGACAAGGACAAGGCCTATAAAATTAAACCCAAAAAAAGGGATGGAAAGAGAGACTACAGATTGTTCAGCATGTCCCTAATGCTGGAACAAGTGTCCTATATACTCATATCCTTGGATATTGAGAGAACAAAATTTAGGGACAACTAGCAAGTACTTCTTCACACAGCTAAGAATAAGATATGAAGTTCAAGGTTAATGAAGTTGGAAATGTTATTCATAAATGATTTAGGTAAAGCAATAAGAGATTTATAATGTTTTTAAGGAAAATTTAGGGATCCTAGGGATATATAGGTACCTGCCATCGTGCAGGTTGAGTATGGCAGCATACCTAACCCATGTTCTATGCCAACTTAAGGTATCTGCTCAGAATCACAGACTTGGAGAGCTAGAAGGGATCTCATCAGACATTTTGTCCATCCCATACACAAAAGAAGTTTTCATTATAACATGCCAGATGTCTATTCTGTCTGCCCTTGAGGCTCTCTAAGAAAGGGAAACACACCACCTCTTGAGGCATGTTCATTCCACTTTTGGACAGCTTTGCTGGTCAGGAAGCTTTTCTTGACATCCAATTAAAAATGGCCATTTTGCAACTTGTACCCATTGCTCCAAGTTCTACTTTCTGGAACTACACAGCAGAAGTTCAATCTATCCCCTCTATAATAATCTTTTTAATCCTTGAAGACAGCTGAATCTTCTCTTCTCTAAACTAAAAATGTCCAGATTCTTTAACAGATGCTTATATGGTATTTCCCAGATCCCTACCCTGGTCACCTTCCTTTGGACACTCTCCAATAAGGTTAAAGTCAAAGGGGGCAACCATACCCTTCCACCATAGAAACAGATTGGGTTAGAGATGAACCATTTTATCTGACCCAATTGAACTCAATTAATTGAATAATTGAATTTTCTTTCCTTCTTTCTTTCCCTTGTTTCCTTCCTTCTTTCCTCTTCCTTCCTTCCTTCCTTCCTCCCTCATTTTTCTTCCCTCCCTCCTTTCCTTTTTTCTTTCTTTCCTCCTTTCTTTCTTCCCTTTTTCCTTTCCTTCCTTCTTTCCCTTCCTCCTTCCCTCCCTTCCCTTTCTTCCTCCTTCCTTCCCTTTCTCCCTCCCTCCCTTTCTCCCTTCCCTTCCTTCCTTCCTTCTTTCCTTCTTCTCTCCCTCCTTTTCTCCCTCCCTTCTTTCTTCCTTCTTCCCTCCCTCCTTTTCTCCCTCCCTCCCCCTTCCTCCCTTTCTCCCTCCTTCCCTATTTCCTTTACTTCTTTCTTTCCTTCTTTCTTTTTTCCCCTCCTTCCTTCCATCTCTCTTCCTTTCATTTTTAATGCCCAGTGAAAAAACTCCTTCTGCCAATGCAAATCATAATCTATTTTGCAACTTAAAATTTTGCCCGAAATGCTGAGGGAGAGCTGAACCAATGTAACCAATACATGTCGAGAAGTAAGACTCAGCAGTAGCACTTTCTTACTCTAAGGCCAGATGGGCTGGAAGGCATGAAAAAGTCAAGGATTCACTACAGGTATTCTCCTCCCTTTCCCCAAATCTTCCCCTTTCTGAGAACTAAGAAATTGGAGATTAGAGATAGCTAAAACAAGAACTGCTCAATCTAATCTCAGAGGTAGAAAAATTTCCCTAAATGTCTTAAGCAATGCCAATTGTGTCCCCTATTTAAAACCCAAAGATTGGGCACCTTATAGGAAAGATATTGACAAGCAAGAGGGAATCCAAAAGTGAGTGATCAAAATGGTGAAGAGCCTAAGATTAAACAGGACAAACTGTTGAAAGAATTAGAAGAGTATATTTATGGGTGGTGACAGGGCTTGCCTAGCCTTTTTCAGAGCTGTTCATCTACCTTCAGTGTCTACTTTCACCCAACTCATACCTATGGCTCTAAGAGGCTGTAACATACACAGCAGCCATGCCCTAGGAAACTATCTTGACAGATGGGCTAAAAAATGTTAAAAAATTAACAGGCTTCAAAATCATTGTGAATAAGGGGGTGTCTATCCAGAGCATGTGAAAAGTTTCCCCAGTGGAATAGCAGAATAAATAGTAAAACCATTTGTTCCAATGTCCATGAAGCAGGTTCTCTTAGATCTTGGCTGGGGATCAACAATACCAAGATCATCCACAGCATCTTGGGCCAACAGTTATCTGCACTTTTGTTTTGCCAGTGGACTGACTTCAGTAACTCAGGAAGACAAAGTGAGCCTAACAACAGCACAATTCTGCTTCACTTAAATCCAATTCACATGTAGGTCACGACATCATCTGTGATGTCATTGGTACTCTCCAAAAATGAACAACAAGACTTGAGAGGCACAGGATAGTTATCTAAGTATATGGCAGACTGTCACATATAGATCAGATAAGACTTGTTTCTATTTGGTCTCAGAGAAAAGTAGGAGAAATGGGTCTTCATTTAAGCAGAGACTCCTTGTCAGGGATGTTATAGGGGAGAATTCTTAATCAGGTAAAGGCTGTTCTAAATGGTCTTAGAACTCCCTCCAACTTTGAGATTCTGAGAAATAACACCCATAACTTTTGGTAAATGCAGCACTTACCGAAGAACCTTTAGCACCTTTGGGACCAGGAGGGCCCTGGAAATAAAGAACAGGAAGTTAGGTCCAGGGTAATAACTTTTTCTACAGCTTATGTTCTCTTCCCCTTCAAATACAAATTCCTTATTTATATAATTTTGGTTTATATCTTTCACTTTTATATCACCAGCATTCCAAAATCTCCTTTCCTTCTATACTTTGGCCAGCAAATCATTCCTTATGACAGATAATAAAAGAGATAATGGGAAGTAAATAGTTCAGCAAAACTAATTGACATATCATCTGAGTCAAAAGTATATGTGATCCAATATAAGTTTTTTAAAGCTTATTAAATTCAATAACCTTATCTTTACCTTATACTTTATCCTCACTTCATATTGACTCCTGCCTTTTATTTGAATCATTTAAAAACGAGTGAATGAATGAATGTGTTATTTGTGTAGGTAGCAGAGGAACAGGTCAAACCACCCCAAATGTAGGAAAGGAGTGTAAACTGCTAATCCCTAAAGTATATTCCCTGCCCAGTCTCCTGTAGAAACCAAAATTCTCACTAGTAGAATGAGTAATAAGTTAACTAACAAAGGTATGGAGCAGGAGGGTTTATAGATTTATATAGACAAGATTTATAAATACAGGCTATTTATAAGTGTCCTCTGGTATACTCTGTAAAGAGAATAAAGTCAGAACTTGATTGATCAAATTAGCTAAATGTTTCCATGAAAGCTAAAGGTATAATATTCAGGGAAGGAAAGCTCAATGGTTGTCATAGGGATTTGGATAAACCATGAATGAGAAAAGAGTTTGCTGGTTGCTGGGGATAGCATTAGGCTACTGCTGGTCAGGCACAGGATAAGCATAGTACTAGGAGGAAAGGGGCATAAAAAGGAGCTTCATCCATTCTGTATTTTTGGCAAGGATTGACCCTGTGAAGCAGGTATAGTAATTGTTCCAAGAGTACAGAGGGTATCTACAATGCCGACTGATATGTGTAAATAGGAATTCTCAATTTACCAGCCTTACTTCACTCAGTGAAATTTTACCAGATCCTATCTAGCTTCTTATCTCTCATAATTCAAACTCTGCTTTGAGGGTTCTATCCTAACCAGCCCAGTGATCACCTCAATCTCTCTCACCAGCTCACAAATACCAATCCTGACTGCATTACTTAACCAGTCCATGGACAGCAAAGTCCATTGATGTCTCCCATTTCCCCTCCTCATACTATCCTTAAACCTGCCCCAAGCATCTCTGAAACTCTTGAAGCAAACTGAGTGGAATTACAAATAATTCACCCTTCCAGATACTCACTGGTAAACCAGGAGGTCCAGGAGGACCAAGGGGACCAGAAGGACCAGTTATCCCCTAAAAAGAAAAAGGAGATAAAGGGATATTAAAATCCATTCTCTTTAAGCAGGCAGCACACATGCAAATGGATTCTATTCTGTTACCTCTCCACCATCCTTTTAAAAACCATTAACCATCATTCTCTCTACCATGCTACTGATTGACTTATTCTTTATATTGTATACCAATTTGACTAGGTCATTGTGAGTTTCCAGCAAGATAATATGTGTGGAGTATTTGGCAAATGCTACAGTTTTATACAAATGCCAATGATTATCACTCTTCTTATTATGACTATTGAATCCTCAAATTAGTTCTCCAACAGACACTCTTATTTGCTTGAAGAAGACACGTGTGCCTCTGTTTTACAGGGGGCTATTTGTCATCCTCAGCACATTTTACACACATCTTGACACTTGGGCAATAAAGCAGGGAAATATAAAAATCACTTTTATATTGAAGACTACCTTTTAGTTGGAGGAGAGGCAGTAACATGACATTCGTATCACAACAGATAAAGAGCCAGCCACCAGTGTTAAAGCCAGGAGGATCTGAGTTTAAGTGTTACCTCCCTCTACTCTGGCTGTGTGACATTAGGTGAGTCACTTAAAATGATCTAGGCATCTTTCTAAGACTACAGATTGCAGAGAAGGTGCTACTTTGGTAAAAGGAATTATTTTGTCTAAAAGTTCCCTATACTAATGAAAACAGACATGTAGTTCCTGTCTCTATCCCTTTTATGTGTAAAGAGGGATAGAATGGGAGTCAGGAGAGCTAAGTTCTATTCTTTATATGAACCTCAGTTTATTTGACTGGAAAATGGGTTTGGGACAGATGAATGATGATGATGATGATGGTGATGATGATGGTGATGATGATACCAATGAAATTAATCTCACCATCACACATTGGTAGAGAATTTTGTGGTTTAAGAAGTACTTTCCCATGTATTACCTAACCATTGATCTCTAAGAATTCCCCCAGCTCTAAATCTCCATAATTCTACCGTTTTAATTTGTCTGGTTATCTGGAGAAGGTTAGACAATCTATATAAAATAGGCCTCAGATCACTTACCTGTTCTCCTTTAGGACCTGAAGAACCCTGAGGTCCAGGAAGACCTCGGTCACCTTTTTCACCCTGTTCACCAGGAGGTCCAATAAGACCAATCAAACCTGGATGACCCTGCAGTAAATGAGAAATAAATGTGCCTATTTTATAAGTGGCTAAAAGGGTGGCCTTCAGGAGGGAGAGGAGAGATACCTTTGGAAAAACAAGATATAAAACATGTTTAGTCTTAGAGGAACAAAGTTCATACATAGACTTAAGGACTCTCTAAGAAGTCAGGTCAATGGATTTTGGGGAGATCCAATTTAATTAGGAAAGTCTTTTCTATCTACATTTTTGTTTCTTCTTTCCCTTGTCCTAAAATGGAATACTTTCTGAGCTTCTTTCTACTTAACCAAACCCTGTCCATTCTTCAAAATTTACTTTTGTCCATGAAACCTTCCCAAGCTGCTCTAGCTCACGATGCTTTTTCCTACTCTAAATTCATCCTGTACCTATACTGAGAAACAAACTACTTCTCAATATGTTCAATGTATCTACATCTTGTATCCTATCTAGATTATATAACCTTTAAAGTAGCAAAAACTAATGCTACTTAATGGTTCAAAATTGTCAAAGATTTCATCACTTGATGATCAAACTTCTGTGATGGAAGAGCTAGGTTAGTGATTAGACAGCAGATTGTAATGGAATCAGTCTTGTAGTCTTTTCAGTTTGGCATTAAGACCTACTAGAACTTGAACTCTGCTTAGAGTCACCTTTAAGAGCTCATCAAGGTTCCCATATGCCCAAATAAATCATCAAATTAGGATTTTGTGGAAATCATTCCCAGCTCTCAAAACATTTTATAATACTTAGTACCCCTACTCAAGACTTATTCTGATGCCTCATCATGATATAAAGGTGACCTTGTGTTCTTGGAGGTTATATCTGCTTCTAGCCAACCCACTATAGTTATCATCCAGGTGTATAACCATGGAGGAGAAGGAATCCATCATCCTCATCTCCACCATTTCTCACTGTAGTAGCATTCTTGGTAAGCTCAAGAGCCTTGATTACAGCATCCCTTACTGGTGGCTCTATTTCTAATCAGTCCTGTCTCCATTGGTCAGGAAAGCAACTTGTATAGAGATACAATTTTATAACTGTTTCTGCAAGTACTTTGTTCTGATCTTCATCAGCAGCTACAGTTACTGAAGATCCAGAAAAGACAATTCTCAAAGTTAAAGTCCATCAAATAGTCCAACACCAGGAATGGATTTCATTTTACTAATGTAAAAGACACTCAAGAAAATGCTAAAGAAATGTAAGACCTTTCCATCTGACTTGTACCTGAGACCACTCTCATGCATTTTCTCCCCTGAGTAGATGTTGAGTTCCTTGAGAGCAGGGATTATCTTACATTTTGTCTCCATGGTGTTTAGCAATACTTTTTGCATAGTAAACATTCAATTTTTTATCTTTTCATTCACATCTATGGAAAGGCATTGAACATAGGCCTGCTAATAAATTGTATCTCTGTTGTCTGACCCTAAGTTCCAATAATTTTACCTCTAAAGTGACCAAAGAGTAATGATTTAGCCATAACTCTTGTTGACCATCTATTACTTACTCTCATAGGGACTACATAGGCAGCTACTGGATAGTGGATAAAGAGATAATACTTGACTTAGGAAAAACTGAGTTCAAATCTGGTTTCAGATTCTAACTAGATGTGTGACCCCAGGCAAGTCACTTAGATTGTCTTGCCCAATTTCCTCATTTGTAAAAAGAGGATAAGGATAGCTTCTAACTCTCAAATTTGTGACCACAAAATAAGATATTACTTGTAAAATATTTAGCTATTATGTGTCTGTGAAATCAAGATGGGCTTTTGTTTGTGGTAGCCAACATCAATGAAATTACAGAATCTCAAAGTTCTATAGCATAATAATATCTGGCACTAGTTGAATATCTCATCACACACATAATAAAGATTCACTGTTGATTGATCCTAAAGCCTGTTTCCTTCTTAACAAGGAGCAGATAATAGAAGAGAAAGATGGTGTTATTTAAAGCTCAGAGATCAGCTGTATTTGTAACAGACAACTTACCTTTTCACCTTTAGGACCTGAATCTCCCTTCAGACCTGGAAGACCTGGGGGACCCTGAAAGAGAAAAATAAGAAGAATCATATTTTAGCACTGATGAACATTGGCTTATCTGATTTTGAATTTCCTATAGTAAACTACGGGTATTTCTCACAAGTTTGTACATTAGAAAATGTTTAAGGTAATAAAAGGTGGCACTTACCATGGGACCAGGGGGACCATCTGGGCCAGGAGATCCTGGTAGACCTTGTTCTCCCTGAAAAATAAATGTGCTTTGTATAAGGCCAAAATACAATAGCCTCTTCAATTATAATCTATGCCTTTCTCACCTCCACCTCTACATTGCTAAAAAGAATAATTTGTCATCCCCACAGAAAGCCCTCATCCTAGCTTGTTTGTACTGTGAATTGGCCTCCAGTGCTCAGGCTAAGCTGCCCTTTGATCAATAAGACATTTACCACAGGTCCAGGAATCCCTCGAAGGCCATCAGGACCAGGTTTGCCTGGTGCACCTTGGGGACCAATTGGACCAGTCTTTCCAGGTGGACCTTCCAAGCCAGCTTCACCCTATGGAGAAAATAGAAGACAGAAAATGTTCTGTGAAATGTAATTTAGATGCCTATACTATCCCCTAATGCAATTGAAAGTCTTAAAGATTTTCCTATTTGATTGGATCATAGATTTAAAGCTGAAAGGCATTATCTAGTTTCCCTTTAGCCCTCTAATTTTACTGATAAGGAAAGGGAGGACTGAGAAGTTCAGTGACTAGATTCAGGTCACACAACATTTAGACATTTCAAGGTTGCCTCCAAATATTTGTGTATTTAGATCTTTTCAAAGTTATGACAATGACTCCTCAGGATTATAGTCCTGGAATTTTCCATAGAGCCCTTAGGACAATGACAGTAGGAGACAAACATATGCATTTTGGCAGACAGACACTTAACCATAAACACATGCTATAAGGAACCACTCCTAAGCAAGACAAAAAAAGTCATTAACATTCTTCTGGTGTGTGTTAACTATTTCTAAGGCTGGAATAAAATGCAAATTTCTTTGAAGCTAATGCCCAAAATTTTGCTGTTTGTATTAAACAACTGGGCTAAAAAGTTAAATGTTATTTTTTTTTCTTTCATCACCTCTGCATCCCTCCCTTTCCACCCTCCAGATAACTCCCTCTTGGATATTATGAAGAATAATCTGGACAAACTGCAAGTTACCTTGGCTCCTTTCTCTCCTTGTCTTCCTTCTGGGCCAGCTGGGCCAGGAGGACCCTAACAAAAACAGAGAATAGATATGAGGCCATTTACCCTCTTTTCTCTGGCCCCCTCCTCCACTCATGCTTTGCAGCCCACACAAGAGACCATATATTGGAGAAACCTCAATCCTGGGGATCTGCTGTTCTGAATCATGATCACTTCTCTTGGAACAATATCTTAGGAAAGTTCCTACAATGATTCACTTTACTACTACCTCCTGTTCCTGCCGCAGAAGCTTTTCTCCAATTGTGGAGACATGATCAAATTAGCTCTGCCATTGTTCCTTAATTGGCATGCCAAATTACTACTCTATGGCCCTCTTGCTCTGCCAGTAATTTTCCTGACCAATGAGCCTCTTCATGATCACCACTCCCTTACCTGTGTTGTTTTCAAAATGTAAGTTTTTTTGAGGGCAGAGATTGTCTTTGTCCTTATATTTGTATTTTCATCACTTAGCATAGTGTTTGGAACATAGAAAATGCTTAATAAAGGCTTTTTTTTTTCCATTCATTTATTCACCAATTGAACACAGGGAACAAGATCAATGATTGATAAGAGTTGAGGACGTTAGAGAGGATGGGGTAAGTGGTGCACAATCATCCCTGGTTTGCATAGGCTCTTACCCAGAATATTATTATAACTTCAGTGTCCCTTCCCCCATCTATTAAAATTACAAAGAAAAATAACAGAAACATAAGAATTGTTGCTGTGTCTATGATCTGGCCTTATTTTTCTAGTTCCTTTTAAGTAGCTTGGTTTAGTAAAGGTAAGCATATGGCTATATTATTCACCATGAAAATATCCTTTAAGTTTGTTCTGGTTTACACAAAATTTCAATGGAGAGAAAGAAACTACACTGGATAGTCTGATCTATTCCTAGATTACTGATAGAGCTTGATCTATCACACAAAAAATCTGGTATGAGCTTGATATGATGGTAATGTCATTCTATCACTCAATAAACAAATCAATCAATCAACATTATATGCCTATTACATGGATGGCATTGTTCTATGATAATGATAGAAGTTGAGTGGAAAGTACATAGGATAGGGGCTCTTTTCCCATCAAAGTCCTGGTTACATCACTTAGATTCCCAGCAAAGAACACTGAAAATAGGTAATTGCTTCATATGGAAAAACAAAAGCCCATCATTTTCTTCAAAGCCATTTACCCTTTTTCCTGGAGGTCCAGATGGCCCTGGTTCACCAGTAGGGCCCGGGGATCCCTAGATTTAAAGAAAGAAAATGGGAAAAGAGTTGGAATCAAGGCTTCCTGATTAACATGAACCAAAGTGGATATATTCTAACCAGCTTGCAGGAGGACTAGTAATGGATAATCCTTTCAGATTAAGTTCTGAGCTCTCCCCAGCTAGCCTGAAAATGTATCTCCTATTCTCCCATAGCACCTGATAGCACAGATGCCTGGAAATTTGGAATCATATCAACAGGAGTCTGCATTAGTATAGCCCAAGGAATTCTCTGTTACAGGTTACACAGTCTAATTAATGTCCTATCTGTGGCTGCAGGATCACTATCTATTCCCATTCTGCAACTCTGCTGCATTGTGGAATGGGAGTAGTAATCAAATCCCAAGATTCTGGACATAAGCTTCTCACCCTCAGGGCATGTCATTTCACAACAACCAACTGCTCTGTTTGTTGGAAGGGGAGGTCATGGTTGGGTGGAGCTAGTAGTTATTTCTGAGTAGAATACTAAGCAATGGTCTCTGCTGGAAGCAGGACCACATTTAATCATAAACTCAGCATCCAATTTAGGATGAGAAATCCTGTGGTTATAGATGCACAGATGGCGGGAGCTGGAGAAGTCCCAGAGGTGTCATCTGGTTCAGACCCTCTAGGCTCTAGACAGAAATGGACCAAAACCCTTCGAAGCAAATGATTTCTCCCCATGAGCAAAGCAAGGTGAGAATGCCAAGTAAGAATGATAGGATTATTTTCTGCCAGCAAACTTGGAATGTAATTCCTAGTGGGTCTAGAGCACTGAAAATAACTTACAGTTTGGCCAGGTTCACCATCATCTCCTTTATCACCTGGTGGACCATCTTGACCCTATGGAAGGAAAAAAATGAGTTAATTCTAACTTCTCCAATTTCTTACAGAGGCCCTAAAATCAGTAAGCCTTTCCAAAGCTTTTTGCTCATCAGCAGGCTACATGAACCCCAAAATATGAGGCAATTTGTTTTTTCCAAGGAGGTGTTTAAAAACAGGAAATGCATTTTTCTTTTCTTTTTTTTTTTTTAAACAGCCATCAAAATGTTGAAGTCAGTCAAGAAGGAACAGTGCAACAAACTGCAATTCTTTGTCGCTTAAAAAAATTCCTAGGATGAAAGGGATGGGAGAAAGGACAGTTCAAAATCTTTGCTCAGACCGAAGTGACTATACCCAGTTGAAACTTACCGCAGGACCAGGCTCTCCAGGGGGACCAGGATCACCAGGGAAACCAACAGGGCCCTCAAAAAAGAAAAACATCTCAAAGTCATTATCCACCCAGCTAAGAACATCGTGCCATCTAGCCCCTGACATCAATATTATCTTGCTTTCTTAGCCTTAGTGTAACATATAGAACATATTTGGTGACATGTTTGTTTTCCAATAGAAACAAGGGGATGAAAGAATAAATTTATCAAGTTCATTTTTATGCATAAATCAATCTTTTTCATAAAGTATCTTGAAAGTTATCTTGGTATAGTAAATAGAAATCTGATTTAGAGTTCTTTTTCTGACACATATTGGCTATGTGATCTTAACCAAATCACCTAACTTCTTAGTGGTCTCGAAATTTATCTAAGATTACAGGTTTCAAAGAAACCCTTTACCTACATTGGTAGAGTTTCCTTATTGAGGAATTCTCTATAGCAATTAAATAATGAGTCAATCCCTGTCTTTGTCCTTCCCTATCTTACCAAATTTAAGTTTTTCTATTTAGTTTATATCAAGAATATTTCTCTAACAGGACTCCTGAGAAAATCCTCTAACTTTTTGGCAGCATCTCTCAGTTCTCACTACTTACCACGTTGTTTCTTCAACTAGTGTTTAAACAATGGGACATTGCTGTTGTTATTCAATTATTTTTTCATTCATGTCTGACTGTTCTTCATGACCCTATTTGGGGTTTTCTTGGCAAAGATATTGGTTGGCCTTTTCTTTTCCAGCTCATATTATAGATAAGGAAACTGAGGCAAAACAAGGTTAAAGTGATTTGCTCAGTATCACACAACTAATAAATATCTGCAGCTGCATTTGAATTTAGGATGAACTGACCCCAGAGCCAACATTTTAACCACTGCACTACAATGGAGAATATTACTTTTATAGAGCACCTGATTATTGTGAGAATTAAAGAGCAGATATTCTTATTCCCATCTAACAGAAGAAAAAAGAGGATTCAGAGAGGTTAAGTAACTTGCCTAATTGTCACACAGCTAGTGAATGGCAGAGCTGGGACTGAAACTCATATCTTTTAACTCAGAGTGCCTCTTTTGTGATAGGGGGAATAACACCTAGGGGTAATGTAAAGAGTGGATCAATACTGAAGTGTCTGCTGCCTCTAAGGCATTGTATTTGCTACCAGCAGTACTACAAAACACTATTGCTGCAGTGTGGAGTTAGGTATTTGACACTCAGGGAATCACAATAACCCTTAGAAACAGACACTTCTGACATTTGCTTGGATATAGTTATCAGAAGTCTCTCCTTTTCTTTTGGCATTGTGCAGATACTCACAGGGCTTCCTTTTGGTCCATCATCACCAGGTGGGCCTTTGGGTCCAGGAGGTCCTGCAGCACCAGAGGGACCTGATTCACCCTTTTCTCCTCTTTCTCCTTTCGGTCCCTAGAGACAAAAAGACAATTCCTGATGAACTGACAAAAAAAAAAATCCTTGTGGTTTCTCTATAATCACTATTGGTCACCATTGTTACTTGGCTCTGGTTTTATTCAATATTTTAAGTGACAAAGAGTTCACCCTTATTCTTTAGTTAACACACTCACCATTTAAGAGAGAGTGCCTGCAAAGCTGTTTGAAAGCTTAAAACCACAAAGTTGGTTATAAATTAAAGAAGATTATCTGTTTTCTGGGGCTACTTCAAGGGTACAGCTGGTGGCATTTTTGGATGAATATGTGTTCTGTCACTGCCCGTCACAGAGGATTACAATGCTGCTGAATCTAGTCAAATGATATTACAGATATTTAGAAGAGAAGAAAAAGGGAAAGGGAAAAGAAGGAGGAGAAAGAAGAGGAGCATAGAGAAGCCTAGCCAACCTAGCATTCTAGAAAAACCTCAAAGTCTCAACTGGGAATTGTCATCTTAGATTTAGAGCTGGAAGAATCCTTGGAGGAAGTCATCTAGTCCAGCGATTCTTAAATTTTATTACATCATGGGACTCTTTTGACAATCTGGTGAACCCTTTGGACTTTTTATGAGAATAGTCTTCTTAAATGCACAAAATAAAATACAAAGGAAACTAATTATACAGATTTTTCCCTTATCCAAGTTCATAATCTCCTTTATTTCAAAAATCTATTCATTGACTCACTGGGAATCTATAGACCTCAGGTTAAGAATCATTAGTCTATATGTGATAATCAACTGTGATGAACTTGGCTCTTTTCAACAATGAGTTGATTCAAGGCAATTCCAATAGACTTGGGGTGGAAAATGCCATCTGCATCCAGAGATAGAACTATGGAGACTGAATGTAGATTGAAGCATAGTATTTTCATTTTTTTATGGTTGTTGTTGTTTGCTTGCTTGTGTTTTTCCCCTCTTTTGATCTGATTTTTCTTATGGAGCATAATGGATATAGAAATATGTTTAGAGGTCTTGCGCATGTTTTACCTATATTGGATTGCTTGCTGTGTAGGGAAGGTAGGGGGGAGAAAGAGAAAAATTTGGAACATAAGGTTTGGCAAAGGTGATTGTTGAAAATTGTCTTTGCATGTATTTGGAAAAATAAAATACTATTAAAAAACAAAAACAATTTTAAAAATTAAAAAAGTAATCCCTAATCTAGTCCAGCTCTGATTTTTTTTTAATTCTGATAGTTTTTATTATTACCTCAGTTTCTCAATTTGCATTCCTCTCATAATAAAGAAGAGGGGCAAACATTTCAGTAAAATTAGTCAGCACACTGAAAAATTCCTGACACTTAAGTTGTACTTCTACGGGGTCCTATCCATGTGGAGAAGAAGGGAAAAACTATCTTCTCATGTCTCTTCTTTTAGGTCAATCCAATTCTTTAATTTTACAAATGAGATAATGCCCAAAGAGGTACCCTGACTTGCCCTAGCTTATTAATAGTACAATACAACCAAGGATGTATTGTTGTTAACATCATTCAACATGATTTTTAACCTCTAAATTCTTGGAGGTAACAATGTACACACTATAGTTGTGGAAGAGATCAAAGCTTCCTTCCAATCTTCTTACAATGGGCCAAAAGACAGAAAGACAGATAGGAAGGAGAGGAAAGAATGAGGGAGAATAAAAGAAACTTTTTCTACCACCCAAGAGTATTGTAGAGGATTTCTTTTTCTCTAAGCTTATAAAAAAACATGGGCTGGAGATTATATATAATTGTTACTATTAATAAGAGCATTCCATACATATGTTAGCAACTACCTAGAATGATGACAACAACAATAACAATAATAGCAATATTGCTTATAATTTTTCTCCTAAGTATTTTTAGATACATGTTTTTTTTTAAAATGTGGGTATTCTTCCACACAAGAGATTGTGACACTTCTGTGCCTCAGTCAATGATTTTATAAATTTCGATGGCTATAAAGATCATCATCTGGTGGTTATAATTCTGGCTATGAACATTTTAGGCTTAGCTAGGTTGGTCCTTGGAAGCCAAATCCATAGTGTATCTCTGGAGCCAAACTTCAAGCCCTTATTTTGTGTCTAGAATGCCCCAGAACTTACATTCCATTGGCAAAGCCTTGAAGAGCTTTGGTCACCTCTACATGAAGGGGCAAATTGTTGTAAAAATCCTACTTCAATTCACGGGTAACCCCAAAGTCTCATTCTTTAATGAAAGAAAAGTTCAAGGAGATGACCTGGTTATAGAACAATATGATTATATCTCTATCCATGCTATCCTGATTCATCTGGATGAAAGCACATCTCTAGTTATGCTTAAAACTTTTCCACTTACCGGAAGACCACCTTCACCTGGAAGGCCAGGTTCACCAGATTCACCAGGCTCACCCTGTTGGAAGAAAAAAAAAAACACAATTACCTGACTGAACATAAATAAAAGTGTAGAGGACTTAATATCATGAGCATAGGCTAAGAAGGGACTTAAAGGTGTTATTATTCCCATTTTATAGATGTAGAAACTGAAAACCAGAGAGCTTAAATGACTTGTGTTTAAGTCAGGATTTGAACCCAGAGCTTCTTAAATCCAAGTTCAATGTTATCTCCATTATGTCATCCTGCCTATCTTTGAGTATTACTGTTCCTGAAGAAAATAATATGTTTATAAGATCACCTTTTGGTAACAGCACTATTGGCTCCACACTGCCTGACATATAAGTGCACATCTGTTGGCAGAAGGAATCCTAACATTCTCTTTGTTCTTGGAATGCTAAGTTTCTCTTTAATTTCCTTTATCTTTAAAAAAAATCAGTGATGGAAGATTTCTTTTTATTTAAAGGCCTGAAGTCAGGAAGAAATCTATTGCGAACTGCATATGGAATGTATGTAGATGGCTTCACATCCATTTCCTTCTTTTTATACAAAGAAAAAAATGTTAAGTGTTTACAAAGTAGTGAGAGCTCATGGGTACCAATGTGGAAAAAGAAAGGAAGAAATCATATCATGTCTAGAAGATATAGAGTTCTGGGCAAATAACAATTTGACTAAAAATGGAAATTCTAAGAATAGTTTTATGATGCTTCAGGATAGAGCTGGTTATTTCTTTCCAATACTTAGCTGCTGGAAGGTATATGAATAATAATAATTATAGCTAATATTTATGGCTTTCCAAGTGCTTACATTTATTATACTGTTTGATCCTCACAACAAACCTGTGAAGTAAGCATTAATATCACATTCTCTTATTACAAATGAGGAAACCATGGCTTAGAGAAATTGAGGAAGAGTTTTGATGGTATTCCTTTGAATTTTCTTGCAAGGAGGTTATTGATGTGTAAACAGGTATTTAATGGCTTCCCATTAAAATTTTCTAGGTCCACTACCATAGCATGAATTGTATTATTTAGGTGGGAAATAGAAACTGATTTATATATCTGAAATTACACACATACCCACACATATACACACACCCACATTCCATATGTATAATGATTTGTATATTTGTGCAAGCAGCATGCTACATATCTGCCTATATATACTAGTTTATAATTTTGTGCACATAATCATATCTCATATGTGTGCACACATGAATATACATACACTCAGATGTATATACCCCAATTCTCTTTTACTAATAGTCATTGACTATAAATCATAAATAAATAAGAAAAAATCACCTTCTCTCCCACTGCTCCAGGATTTCCTATTCCTCCTGGAGGACCTTGTGGACCATCAGCTCCTGGAGGGCCAGATGGTCCTCGGGGACCAGGGGGACCAGGAGGGCCCTAGGGAAACAGAGTGAGTCTTCAGAATTTGTGATTGATAAAAGCTGTCAAATTAGAAGAAAGCCTAGCAATTGTGGTCAATCATGCTTACCATCTGACCAACGTCTCCAGTTTCTCCTTTCTCACCTGGAGGTCCTGGTAAGCCCTATGGGAAGATGAAATGGCTCAGGAACACTGTAGGGGATACTGTTACATCATACATCTTAGTGATTACAGATATAAGGTTGCAGTGGCAAGAACAATTCAAAAATTTGGAGGGTTTAAAAAAGTAAGAGGCATGTTTTTGGTTTTAGGTACAAATATAGATATCCTTGATATTGTGAGCACCAGAGGCATTTTAAATAATATAATGAAGTTTTAGCAATGAGACTCAGAAGGACATAGAAAGTTGTTTGGATTCCTCATCCTTTCATTTACTTATTTTATCTATATAACTTTCTTTTGCAGGGTGGGCAGGAGCTTACCTTTATACCCTCTTACAAAGGTATTAAGAGAAGGGATTAATAACATCAAAAATAATTGAAAGCAAGAGTTTAATGGGCATGTGCTAGTGGGTAATTTGGGGGCAAAAGTACAGAAATATTATTATGATTTTTTTGTACCAAGCCTCTAGCTCATAAAGATATATGTCACACTGAGCATTATTCTTCGCCTTGTGAAGTTACCTGCAATCCAACTGGGCCTGGAGGACCAGGAAAACCTCTTGGACCTTCATCACCTTTCTGACCAAAAAGACCTTGCTGACCCCGTGGACCTGGCTCTCCATCACCTCCCTATAGGAACATAATTGAACACACTGTATGAATACATTCAAATAAAGAAATGATTTGTTCAGAAGGAGTAAATGCATTAACATTAGCATTAGCATTAATAATGAATACTCACAGAGGGACCAGGCTGTCCAATGGGCCCTTGAGGACCTGTAGGACCTGGTGGACCCTATAAGAAGGCAAGAGAGATGTTTAGAGTAGTTTCTGAATACACAGATGCACTTGAACTAATAGGCTCAAATAGAACTTAGCCACACATCTTATTGTTCACAAGAGCAAACAGATTAAGACCTTTCCTGATTTTCTCAAATTTAGTCTGTATTTGTTTAGTTAATTTCATATGTATTTTGTAATTTTTTTTGTGTGTGTATTTATTGTTTCCCCAATGGAATGTAAGCTTCTTGGAGGCAGGGATTGTTTCAGTTTTGTCTTTGTATCCTAAGCAGCAATACAATGTCTGACCTATACAAGTTCTTAATGAATGTTAGGTGAACTATGGAATTGAATAACTGAAAGCAACCTGTGCCCATTATTCACAACTGGAATATTTATGCTAATCTGAACACATCCAAAAGAAGTTTACTTAAAAATAAATTTGCAACTCACCTGTTCACCTTTGTCTCCTTTGCTTCCCTTCTGCCCTGGTTCACCAATTTCACCCTATTAGAAAAGATTATGAGTCAGTCACATGATTCAGTAAAGCATACCAAGGTTTTTAAAGGTGGGTTTTTTTTTTTTGTTGTTGTTGTTTTGTTTTGTTTTTGAGAAAAAGGAATGAACTTCTTGGAGTTGGAGCACAATCCACCAATTATATTTAATTACCCTTGGGATCCCACAATGTATTATTATTACTCCTGTTGTTGCTACAATCATCTCCCTCCTACACAGTTTTCCAAAGAAATATTTAGACATATACATTTGTATTTTGTGTTAGTACAAGTACTGATAATGGAGAATTTCCTTTCTCCTAAAAAGAATAATAGTATGTTTGAAAATATCACAAAGTTTGGGGCGGCAGGCTGGAATTTTAATCAGCAATGATTGAGTTTGATGGACATATGCTAGTGGGCAATTTAGGGGGGAAAGCACAGAAATATCATCCTAGATTTTGTTGTTTCAGCATTTAGTAATGTTTCCTCAGTAAGTAAAACACCCTATTCATATTCTTAAGTTTCATGATTGAATGTGAGATCATAAACAGAAAGTAAAATTAAGTATCTTCAGCCAATGGAAAATTAAAGTCCAGGCTCTTGTAGAATAGCATCAGACTCATACATTTCAAAAGAGACATACTGTGAAAGCTCATTAAGTTGAACCCCATCAATTCCAGAGGCTGAAATGATTCAGCCCAACCCAAAAATGGGCTAAACTTTTCTATCATGATGTCTACACAAAAAACGTTTTGTGGAGCCAATGATTCATGCTACACAATAGCTGGAGAGGCACTTGAGTTATTTCAAGGTAAAAGGGGGTTGAAGAATTTCTAAGTAATTATATGGATATATATGTTACTGCATCAATATGCTGATTGGGATTAGAAAATTTCGGATATCAAAGGGAGCATTAATCACAGAATCACAGAATTTTGATGCTGGAAATCATAGAGAACTTCTTTTTAATCTAACCTCCTTCACTTTAAAAATGAGGAAAATAATCCCTGAATAAGTGATATGATCTATCTAAGGGCACAGTGAGTTACAAGGTCAAAACTGTAACTACAATCCAGGACTCCAGACCTTTTCTTTTAACTACTTCATGTTAGGTGCTTTTGTACAAGAAGAAATTATCTGGGAGGAATAGCAAATGTGGTTTTCTAGTAAAAAGACTAGAAAATGAAAGGATAAAATGACAATTACATAGTATTCTTATCTGGTCATTAAAACTGATAAATGAAGGAATTCTCTTTTTTGCTTGGGGCAGCAAGGTGTTATAGAAAGAAAACTAGTTTTGGGGTTAGGAGACTGCTACTCACTAGTCATTTAACAGCAGCTCTTTGGGCCCCAGATTTCTCTTCTGTAAAATTATGGTAATAATAATAGTTATACTATCTACCTTATAGGACTGCTATGGGGAAAATCCTTTATAAGTCTAAAAACACTACAAACATGAATTATTATTATGTCCTGCTCTTTGGGTTCCACTATTCTATGATCTTGAAAGTAATTTTTAAGAAGTATCTTATAATTCAGACTAAGTACTTGTTAAGATTAGAGTTTCTCCTAGGAAAGAATTAGGGAATTTTTACTCTATGCTATTTTAGGAAAAGAAGTGTTATGTTCCACAGCTTTTTCTCACCTTATCTCCATCTTCTCCAGGAGGGCCTACAGGACCTGCTGGGCCAGGGAGCCCTACAGGACCCTGAATGCCATCTCGACCGGCTGGCCCTTGAGGACCTTTCTCACCCTATGAATGATATAAAACCAGTTATTAAAAACCAGTGAATTCTTTCATTTTATAAGTAGGACCCTAGAAAGAAAAGTTTAGACACAATGGAACCAAAAAGAGGGAAAAAATAATAAAGCATCTTCTCAGAGTTATTGTATACTTACAAAGGGGGAAAAGATATGTAGAAAAGATGGTATGTATGGGGGAAGGGGAAATGATTGAATATGACTGCCCATAGCCCTTTGCCAATTGTTCTTTGACTTTAAGGTCAAGATGGTACTTTGATATTGGTGATAAAGAGGCTTCCTTGAACAATCCTAAGCGTTTGGAAGGTCATGAGAAAAAAGAAAAAGTCAGTGGTTCTTCAATAGTGGAGTTTCTGGCATGATGCTCAAAGAGGTCTGGATCGAGGGTTTGTGGTCTTTGAGAAAATGTTGGGATTGAGTCACTGATAGTGTAGTGGGAGTGACTAAGAGAGATATAGTTAGAGTTTAGTCTAGCGGATGATTTTATTGGAAGGTGTGTAGGGGGAGCAAGAATTAAAGGAAGTTTGAGACAGTATCCCATCTTTGTATATTTGAAATTGAAACTGTGTAGGCTCTTGTAGTAATATTAGCTCTGTGAAGCAGGGATGAGAGAATACTATTAAATTTTGTATTATAAACAAAAGTTAAATCTCTATCTCTTTAAATCTCTGCAAGAGAAGATAGTATCAGACTGGGGAGAAGAGGAAGTGGATCCAGAGCTTGGCTGTTTATGAGTTGGTTTGTGTTATTACAGAAAAATTTAAATATGAGATATAGCCACTTCATAATTGCTTTTCTTTTCCTTTCCCCCCCAATTCTATCTAATAAAACATCTAATCCAACATCCTTGGTCACTTTTTTGGATCCATTTTTCTGATCATTACAATTTAAACTCTGATCAATCCTAAAAACAGAAGGTTCTTGGGTTCCTATATAGAGAGCTGGAAGGTACTTCAGAGGCCTTCCAATTCAACTTCCTAATTTTATAGGTAAGAAAACCAAGGCTCAGGGAGAAGAGGGGGCTGGCCCATGGATACAGAAGTAGAACTTAAACCTAGCCCCCCGAATCTAAAGCCAGTGAGTGATTTGCTGACTGTATCATACTACCTCCCTTGCATTTTCACTTTGGGGTTTCTCTCCCTAGCAGTGGAACCATTTTCTTCTGAAATGATAAACATAAGGGCAGCTACATGGTGCAATGGATAAAGCACCAGCCCTGGAGTCAGGAGGACCTGAGTACAAATCCAGCCTCAGACACTTAATATCTCCTAATTGTATGATCCTAGGCAAGTCATTTAACCCCTACTGTCTCAAGAAAAAAATGAAATGGCAAACAAAATTTTATTGAAGGGGAAAAATGGATGAAAAGATTTATAGCAGCTTTTTAGATCTGACCGTAGCATTGGCTAATAAAAATATCTTCATTTTCTTTCTCTGCTGCATTGCAGGAGCTGATGCTTCTGATTTCTCTTCTACAGCTTCCTCTCCCCTCTCCATGAATCACTTTCTCCTCTTCACATTTGGTTCTTATTGATATCAATTTCTCCTCTAATTAAGTCAGGAATAAATGCCAGTACCGAATATAGAATGTACATATAACTTCCTTTCCCCACTTGACTAATCAAGCCAGTAGTTCTTAGAGATACACTGACCTTTTCTTCTCTCTTGAGTTATTCTGGGGGAATTGGAAAGCTTTTAAATGGATAAAGCAATTCTTACTGGGCTCCTGCTTAAATATTTACTTTCTTGAAACAATGAACAAAATAGTTTTCAACCGAATTTGCTTTGAGTTTATATGTGCTGAATGCCTGATGTGCTCTAGCTTCCTGGTACATAACTCAGTTGTATCAAAATCCTGGGTGCCCTATTGTAAATGATTAGATGTCATCTAAATTGCCTTTTTATCTCCTCAATAAGGCATTGAACATATTCTCAATGGCACAGATGTTCCAAAAATGGTTTCAATGGGAAATTCTTGCCCGAGGAATAGAACTGGGCTGCTCTTTTTTTCCCATGAACCACCAAGAGCAAAATTTTCAGGAAAAATAACACTTTTAATAACACCAATCAATCAACAAAATGCTTTAACTCAATCTGAAATTGCTTATGTTGGCGTTTGCCAATTTCCCCTGGAACTTGGGCTCAGTCTGGCATTCTAGATTCAGAATCAAAGACTGCACCAGTGTGTATTTACATGACTATTTGCACACAGGAGCAGCCTGGGTGGCTATAAAATTTCAGAGCTGAAGTCAGAAGGAAGTCACAATATGAGACTGAGGGAATAAGCTTTTTCCTTACATGTTACTCAGGGAAAAGAAGCAAGGAGGTTATGCAATCTGTTTCTAAGGAATTTTCTAAGAAAAGAAAAGATATTATTGAATCAGTGATGGGATAGAATAAAATAGGATGGTTACTCTTTACAATTAAAGAGGCACGAGTAAATTGTTGTTTCTACTCCTAATAATATGGGAAGTAAAAAAAATTAGAGTTTTCTCAAAAGTTGCAGTCAAGACCTATCACAAAGCTAAGCACATAGAAAAGAGCTGTTGACTTGACAATGAATGTATAGTCAAGCTCCAAGGTTCCAAGAAAACACTCTTCTAAGCCAATGAGCCTATATAAGAAGGGAATATCTAACAGCTAAGAACCATCTTAAAACCACTGGACAGTGTAGATTAGGCATTTCTGGAATACAATAAATGTTTTTGTGACTAAGTCCCTCCATCTTCCCATCTGTTGCTTAAATTAAAAAAAGGCAATATTGTCCTGAGGACAGTAGTCGAATTTGGCATTATCCTTTTCCCAAATCATTAGGGGCAAGGATATTTCTTAAATCAGGTCAATTCTTTTCCTTTCCAAGAATTTATTCCCTGGCCAGGTGCAAATCATGGATCCTGCATCTTGTTTTCACAGAAGTCATTTAAACTTCTAATTGCCAAGAAACCAGAGCCATGCAATCTGCTTCTTAGGAATTTTCTAAGTAAAGAGGTTATATTCCTTAATCAGAGATGGGACAGAATCTGGTACACTATTTGCATGGGGTAAACACCATATTGGAGAAATATGAATTAGCAAAAAATTCCTATGGCAATTTCCTTTGAAATGAAAGGTCAAATATGGGTGTCTATTGGCTAAATACAATCTAAGGGAAATGTCACTAATTATAAATCATGGAACCTTGAGACCTGCCTTAAGGGCCAAGTCTAAAGAGATTAAAGCCCTTTATAGCTCTCCTTCTGTTCACATGTCCTTTGACACAGCTATAGAAAAAATGTTTGGATGTCACATTCTTAACCCAGGTGCTAAACATACTCAATTACAGATGGTTGCTAGTCCCTGTACATCCCTTCTGGCATAGGGAATACACTAAAGTAATTCCCTAAACATTAGGGAATCCTTCCTTTGGACTTGAATCAAGAAGCCTTGCAAGTTACCCACTCTTTTCCCAGGCAGTTCTCAAACTTTAGAAACAGAAACAACTCTGCTTCCTTGCCCCAACTCCTTTAAAGGATAATCTGGGAGAGCATCCATGCATAATGTAATCTATTGAGGAAGGAATAGAAAAGGCCAGGGAGGCAAAAACTGTCTTCATAATTTCAGAAGGGAAATGACTTCTAATTTTTTTTAAATTATAAGTCATGACCCCATATGGGGCCTCCTAACTGAATGTGGGGTTTGCAAAATTATGATTTGTTTTCAATAATCTATACCTATGTACCTGAAATCACTTAAATATTTCTCAGGTGAAAAGGGATTATGAGTAGAAAAAGTTTAAGAAGCCCTGGTTTAGGTCATTTGTCAAAACAATACTTACAGGGGCACCTTTTTCACCAGCAGGTCCAGGTGGTCCTTGTGGTCCAGGTCTCCCAGGAAGGCCAATAGGTCCGGCAGCACCAGCTGGGCCCCTTTCACCTGGAGATCCCTGTGGTGAAGAATAAACAATATTTTATGAAATAGAATCATTGCAAATGGTCTCTATCACAGAAGCATGACAATAGAATACTTAAGCTCACTCTCTTTTCTCCTGAATCTATATAATGACTCCTTTTTATCTATTGTAGGAAACAAACTACACAGCCTAGAATTCAAGGTACTCTTAAATTGGTCCCACTTTATGTATTCATACCAGATTCCTTGTAGTTGGTTATCAATTACTATGTACCTTATGAACAATAGAATCTTAAGGGGTAGTAAGTGGTAGATTGTGAGAGGATAAGTATATCAACACAGAAACAGATTTCAGAGGCCATTTGGTCCAACTCCTTCATTTAATTCTTTTTAATCAACTCAAAAAGATTTTATTTAGACATAAAGAAGAATTTAATAATCTAGAAGAAAATATAAATGCTTACATATATATATACACTCACACATAAAATACACAGCTCTCTGTCATTGTTTCTGTCACCAAGAAAATGGAACATCAGAAGAATGTAAGAGTTTTCATTTTGCATATAAAGATACTGAGTTTTAAAGGTTGTTTTGTACATTCTTTCCCCTAAAACAGGAGTCAACTAAAAATTTGAAAACCTTTGCCTGAATATCTCCAAGGACGTGAAGCAAACTAAAAAATTGTAGGGCAACTCTATTATAGTTTTTTTTTTTTTTCCTTCACACGGAGCCAAAATTTGCTTTTTTGTCTTCTCAGTCCTTTGGTACTAATTCAGTCCTCTGAAACCATACAGAATAAATCTATTTGCTTTCTCAAATAATTTCCCTTACCATGCCTCAAATATATGGCATAGTAAAGCTTTAGAGGTGGAAGAGATCTTAGGAGCCCTTTAGTACAAGCCCCTCATTTAATAGATGAACAAAAGCAGGCCTAAAAGAGTAAAGTAATTTGCCCAAGATCACATGGGCAGCAAAAAGCAGAGGTGGATTTTGGACACGAGTCCTCTGACACTCAATCCAGCCCTCTTCCCATTGCCCCATTTGTATAATGATTAACACAGTGACTGACACATACCAAGTGCTTACTAAATACCTATTCCCTCCATCCTTCCCTCCCCTCCAAGGGAAACATTCCCAATTGATTCATTAATTCCTATGATGTGGATATCAGATTTTTCACCAAGATCACCTTTGTATATGTCAATATGCTTCACAAAGTATGAATTTAACATGTCCTTATGATGATATAGAATAAATGGCAGCACCCAAGGGTACTAGAAATCTCAAGTATGCATTAGCAAGAATTTTGTTTTGTTTTGTACAGGGAAGGGTAGGGAAGATAATCAGGTAAAAGAAAAAAGTACTACTTCATAACAATCAAACTACCAAAAATTATTTTAGAGATATAGAAAAAATAATAATAAAATTTATATGGAAGAACAAAAAGGTCAAGAATATCAAGGAATCAATAAAAATATTTGAAGGAAGATGGACTAGCAGTACCAGATTTCAAACTATATGACAAGTGATATAATTAGCAAAACTATCTGGTACTAAGAAATAGAGTGGTAGATCAGTGGAATAGAATAGGTATACAAGAAATAATAGTAAATGACCATAATAATATAGTGTTGGATAAACCCAAATATCCAAGCTTGGGGAATAAAACTCACTATTCAACTAAAATGACTAGGAAAACTGAAAAGCAGTTAGTCATGCAATTGGTATAGATCAACTTCTCTAATTGTATACCAAAATCAGATAAAAATGGGCCTATAATTTACACATAAATGCTAATATCATAAGCAAGTTAGATATAATGCATGGAAATTTTTACCTATCAGATCTATGCATAAGAATAGAATATATTATCAAACAAGAGATAGAAAACATTACAAGATGTAATAATAGATAATTTTGATTACATTAAATTAAAAAGGATTTGCACAACCAAAGCTAACGCAGCCAAGATTAGAAAGAAACAGAGGTGGGGAAATTACAGCAAGTTTCTATGATAAAGGTCTCATTTCTCAAATATATAAGGAAGTGAGTCAAATTTAAATACTAGTCATTCCCCAATTGATAAATGGTCAAAGGATATGAACAGGCAGTTTTCAGATAAAGAAATCAATGTTTGTAGCTGTCATTTTTGCGGTGGCAAGGAACTGGAAACTGAATGGATGCCCATCATTGGAAAATGGCTATATAAGTCATGGTATATGAATGCTATGGAATATTATTGTTCTATAAGAAACAATCAGCAAGGTGATTTCAGAAAGGCCTGGAGAGACTTATATGAACTGATGCTAAGTGAAATAAGTAATACCAAGAGAACATCCTACACAGCAACAACAAAATTATATGCTGATCAATTCTGATAAACATGGCTCTTTTCAACAGTGATGTAATTCAGGTCAATTCCAATAGACTTGTGATAAAGAGAGCCATCTGCCTTCAGAAAGAGGACTATGGGGACAGAATGTGGATCACAACATAGTATTTTCACTTTTCTAATGTTTGCTTGCTTTTTGTTTTCTTTCTCATTTTTTTTCCTTTTTGATCTGATTTTTTGTGCAGCATGATATTTGTGGAAATATGTATAGAAGCACTGCACATGTTTAACCTATATTGAATTACTTGCTTTCTAGGGAAGGGGGTAGAGGGAAGAGAAGGAAAACATTTGTAACACAAGGTTTTGCAAGGGTGAATATTAAAAATTGTCTTTGCATATATTTTTAAAATAAAAAGCCATTATAAAAAAGAAATCAATGCTACCTATAGTCATGTAAAAATGCTCTAAATCACTATTGATTAGAAAAATACAAATTAAAACAATACTGAAGTATTATCCCACATCTATTAGATTGACTAAAGTCACAGAAAATGAAAATGAGAAATGTTGCAGGGGATGTGGGAAAAAGGACATTATTGCATTGTTGGTGCACTTGTGAACTTATCCAACCTTTCTAGAGAGCAATTTGGATCTATACTTACAGGGCTATAAAACTGGGCATACCACTTTACCCAGTAATACCAGTGTTAGTTCTGTATACCAAAGAGATAAAATAAAAAAGAGAGAGAATTTGAAACTCAATTTTTTTTAATGTTTACATGTGATTGAGAGATATCTATTGAAATATATAACAATTTTTAAAAAGAAAAAAGGAGAAAGCAAAAAATACTACTCACCGCTGGACCTGGAGGACCAGGAGGACCTTCATTTCCTTTCAATCCAAGGGCTCCCTTGAAGGAAAGAGAATTTCAGTCAAAAGGAACTTTAAACAACCCCCTTCTCTGTCTGTATTATCTAAAATGAGTTCTTAACCTGGCATATGCAAACCTCCAAAAATATTTTTGATAAGTTTATTTCAATGTAATTGGTTTTATTGTAATTGAATGCATTTTCTTTTATGCATTAAAAATTATTACTCAGAAAAAAAGGATCTTAGAATTCACCAGACTACTAAATGAGTCTAGGACACACAGAAAGGTTTAATATGCCATTCTGTCATTCCAGTGCTTTAACTTACCACTGGGCCAGGGAGACCTCGATCACCAGGGAATCCTCTTAACCCTGGAGGACCATCTTTTCCAGGGATTCCAGCAGGGCCTGGATCACCCTAAAGATGAGAATCATATTTTAGATTTCTTTTTAAATAACAAATAAGTTCTAGTTATTTCTAATTAATTTATGATAAGCATAATAAGGTTTGATTGTATTCTCTCTAACACCTAGTGCTGGAGTGAGTTTAGATATAGCTAACTGTGCAAGACTCTCAACTTTTCACTTAAAGATCTTAGTTGGCCTAAAAAATAGAACTTTTCACTTTAGTTCCTCTTTTAAGTTTGGGATGTCTGATTTTTAGATTAGATCAGCAGGTGGGCAATAGAATTATTATACAAATTTATTTATAGATGATTACAGGATAGACAAAATAGCATTTGGGCCTTATGGTTTTTATTTTACTCCTTAAACTGAGCTTAGCAAAATAAAAAGCCACCAGTTTCTTACAGTTGCTTACAAGATCTCATTCAAGCTATGATATTTTCTGGTCTCTTCATGGGTATCTAAGATTAGGTCCAAAAGATACTTTCTAGGTCAATAACCAAGTCCTCTTCAGTATCACATAAAAGCTGTATTTTATAGTTAGCTAAACTATCACATATGGTAGTCCAAACTAAGCTACCTAAGAACATGTCTTATCTAGACCTTCTGTTTCCTCTAGCACCCAGCACAGTGCTCTATACACAGGAGGTATTTTTAAAATGATTGCTGAATTTATTAGAGAAGTTCCTAGTCAGATTCTATGAATGGTTCTTTCAGATAATGCAAAGGAATGAATAACATACCTTAGTTCCTTCCTTTCCAGCAAGGCCTGGGAGACCCTGCTCACCTGGAGGACCAGGTGGTCCAGGATGGCCACGTTCTCCCATTGGGCCAGTTTCTCCAGTAGGACCCTGTGAAGATCACATAATAAGCATGTTTTTAAGGAAAAAGGGACAGTGAATAGAACATTTTCTTCCCATATCCAATGGTACCACTCTTAATCAGTAGGATTAAGGATCCATTCCCACTATTTCACTTTTTCTTCTCTTTAGTAAAATTCTGAAAGGAGCATCACCAAAAAACATGATCATAAGAAACCAGCATCTTATTTAATGGACACATTAACTTCTATCGTGGTTCTACCTTTTATTTCTTTCCTGCAATTGACTGCCATCTTTCATTAAGCAAGGCAAGGCTTCCATTACACAAGAACATAGGAGGAAATGAGTTCAATGAAATTATCACTAAATCCATTCAAAGTATATTGGTGAGAAAGAAAACTCATCATGAATAAACTCTGGAGCTTTTTTTCTCCTTTCCTGTCATATGACCAGTGCAGATCAATATTTTATTTAGCATCATCTCTGTATATTTCATCAGGTGTAAGATGCTAAGAAATATAGTGACCTGTACCTCTGTTTAGCTGGTATTCATCCTATCTCTTGGCTGAAAATCACTGTTCCGATTAGTTTGCTAAAGATTTCATTCATGACCATTCATTGAGAAATCCACACTTGTTTGAAGAATCAAGAGAAGTGAGAATTAGGAGATCCATTACTAAGTCAAATTTCAAGAGGCTCTCTATGAGGATGAAGTTCACTCTTAGCTTGGCATTTAAGACTCTCTATAATCTGAAACTTTTCCAGGTTTATTTCCTGTTATTATGCAACATGATCTCTCTGTTTCAGTCTGATAAATTAGTCTCCTCATGGGCCCCTAAAATGAACCCTGAAATGTATGTCTTGCTTCTATTCCCTTCACTTCACATACTTTCTGTACTTTTCTCCTACATTCTACTTATTTTTCAAAGTCCACGTCAAGTTCATTCAGACCCCTGGTTTACCAGAATTTACATTGATTTCATCCTCCTCTGATCATGTATATTTACTATCATAGTCATTGGGTAATGAACCACCATTTGTTCATGTGTTTGCATCTTATTTCCCTCAATGTATTTTAAGTTCACTGAAGGGAGGTTCCATGTTTTTTATTTCTTTTGTATTCCTTCACAGAGCTAATCCAAGGGCTTTGCACATAACAGAGATACAAATAACAATTAGTTGACTGGTTGATATAAAATCACCAGTCTCTCTTTTTTTTCCATAGTTAGTTTTTTTTTTTTTTTGCTTGGGAAATCATCTTCTTTGAAGTATGTATGGTGAGTGCTAAAGTATTCAAGAAATATTCCAAAATTAATTATCTCACCTGAGGGCCAACAACACCTGGGGGGCCTGGTGGACCAGTCTTGCCTTGAAACCCCTGTTAGGAAAGAAGTTCATCATATTTGAATACACAAAGCAATTTATAGCTCCTAATGATGTCCCATTTCCCTTTAGAACATTTACAAACTCCCTCAACATTTAGAGGTTCCAGATTTCACAAAGAGAGCCTCCATTTTTCTTGTTTTATTTTTACATTTAATTTCTTGAAGATAATGAATCCAGATGAATGTGGCATTCAGTATTCCCAGTGCACCATGTTTCTATGTTGAGAAGCATAGTTTAAACCAAAGTAAATTTTTTGATGTCACAAAACATTCATTTTCAGAGTAGACTTAGTGCCATTTTTTTCTCCCATGTCTTGCTGGTATAGCCAATGTTCTTGGCTGTTTCTCATTAGTGTCCATGGATATTTCTCTTTTTCTCCCTTTAGTGCTTATGCTCAATAGGTAATTTAACTTGCTTGCTATTCTGAGCTTTTTAAGCAATCAATTGTGACTCCATTGGTTCTCAAATTCAGTGATTTAAATTGCCTATATAGCTCTAGATTAAAATGAAATATTCTCTTTCTGGTTGAGTAACGTAAGCAGATACAAAAAAATGATAATTTTGCATTTGATAATTAGTTTGAAATCTCAGTCTGTCATTTAGAGAAAAAACCAGTCTTTAGGGACACACAGATTTTACTACTGATACTAGAATAATCTTGCATCTCAAAGAATACACACAGCCTTGTAACTTTCAAAAAGTGCTATTTGTTTCATATAGGTTATCACAATGCCATAACTGTATCAACAAAATCAGGAAATATTTCCTTATTGTGCAACCTTAGTAGATAAAATCAACTATGCTGAACACAGAGTTACTAAACCATCAGTGTGGCATTTTGGGTCAGATTTTAGGTCAGAGGGACGTGGGTTTGCACCCTGATTTTGCAACTTTATACCTACATGACATAATTCTAAAAATTACAACACCCAAAAGTAGAGGACTGCTCTCTTTTTTCTTTTTTTTTTTCTTTTTGCTGAGGCAATTGAGGTTAAGTGACTTGCCCAGGGTCACACAGCTAGGGAATGTTATGTGTCTGAGACCAGATTTGAACTCAGGTCTTCCTGACTTCAGGGCTGGTGCTCTATCCACTGCGCCACCTAGCTGCCCCACTGCTCTTCCTTTAAGATACTTTACTCCTCCCCTTGAAAGGAAACTTTTCTCTGCTCAGTATAGATTGATGAATGGGACAGAAAGACTGGGACTGAAAATTTCCTTAAGACATGAATGCACTTCCATCACATAGAAGCCAAGTAAAGGCACTATAGATTTTTGAATGAATTCTTGGACCCTACAATGTTCATTTCTGTGATACTGGATACTCGTGGAGAGAGAGAAGAGCGAGAGAGAGAGACACATACACACACACACACAC
>JAJPUD010001614.1:111132-164786 GCA_023553655.1 Myrmecobius fasciatus
AGAGAGAGAGAGAGAGAGAGAGAGAGAGAGAGAGAGAGAGAGAGAGAGAATATAGTGGGGTAACAAAGTAAGCAGAAGACAATTCAAGTTGGAGAATAATTATTTAATAGTCTGGGCCAAGCCAACATCAGTGTCTGTAGCTTTCCCAAGAGAACAGCTTCAGTGGATGTAATTTTGGATTTCACTCTGAGCATGACCAATTAGGACCAGCTACAGACTGCATGAGTCCTGTATTGTCCACACTATTGATCTAATGATTTTCCAAAAATTAAAAGATTAGGAGCATTTTGAAATCTATATTGTTATGCCCACCATTATAAAATTCTAAAGAATGGAAAAGTTCAGTCTGAAGGTCAAAGATAAATATGTGATCCTGAGACATACTCAGCATAAGCAGGTATTATTTACACTAGTAAAATTTTTCCTTATGAAAAGCTTAACTTAAAAGGTATAATTATTGTCCAGACTTATATTTACTTAGAAGAATGCCAACATTATGTAACTAACTGCGAAGGTCAGTAACATGAGTAACTATGATTTAATTTGATACAGCCAGGTCATTTGTAAAGGCAAGATCAAATTCAAAGGGATCCTTCTTCCATGAACTCATGCATTACAAAAAATATCTCACTAGTTTCCTTCTAATTTATGCATTGTAGCATACATTCCAATGTAAACATACAATATACTCTGGACAAACTAGAAACATGTTAATATACTTGGGTTTGGATAAATGAAATTGCATGACATTTATTTGTGATTTTCTAACTAATATCTATATATCTATATGGACTTCTGCTTGACTGCTAATTAAATTTCTAAAACTGGTTTAGAAGCAAAGACAGAAAGAATTATTCTTAGCACATCTTATCTATCTTCTAGTTATCCTGGTTATCTCCTCCTGGCTAAGTAACTCTTTTTATCTACTTCAATGCTTAAAAAGATTGCTCTTGACACCAGTATAGGTACTTACTAACCCATAGCACTTATGCTTCATGCTGTAGCAGACTGTGCCATTATAGCCACCACCACCCTATCCCCTGACCCTATCCTAGAAAGGTGATCTTGTAGTCAACATTCTGATAATTTTTTTTATTAAAAGCTTTTTATTTACAAAACATATGAGTGATTTTTCTACATTGACCTTTGCAAAAAACTTTTTTTTCCAAGCTTTTCCCCTCCTTCCCCCCACCCCCACCCCTAGATGACAGGTAATCTAATACATGCTAAATATGATAAATTATATGACAAATCCAATATATGTATACATATCTATACAGTTATCTTATTGCACAAGAAACATCAGATCTAGAAAGAGAAGAAAAAAAACAACCTAAGAAGGAAAACAAAATGCATGGAAATATTCACAGAAAGCGTTAAAATGCTGTGTTGTGGTCCATATTCGGTTCCCATAGGCCTCTCTCTGGATGTATATGACTATCTTCATCGCTGAACAATAGGAACTGGTTTGAATCACATCATTGTTGAAGAGAACCATATCCATCAGAATTGATCTCTGATAATGTTTTGATGTTTCTCCGAATTTGGTTAATCTAGCTCTGAACATCATGATGTCCCTTGTCAGGGCTAATCACAAAACTTTTCTAGATTTTTTCTTGCCAGAGCCTCGGCCCATTTTGAGATATCAGAGCAGGTTTAGTAGAGAATAATAGTTTAGCCTAGATTTTCAAAAGGCAATTAAAGTTGAGTATGTGATCCTCAAACGAAGTCATTATTAGCCTGTTTGGTCCAGACACAAATGCAACTTAATTTTCATAGACTTCTTGATACAGTTGAAGATACACAAATCTAGAAATATGCATCAGTGGAGGAGGGTCTCCTCATGTACACAGAAGAGTTTGGAAAAACCAGTTAGCATGGCATAGGTCAGATTTAATTATTTACCCATATTTTACAGATACTCACAGTTTCACCTCTCTGTCCAGGGTGCCCAGGAAGTCCATCCTTCCCTGGAGGACCCTAAAGAAAAATAGAGGGAGAAAGTTTCACTCAAGTTCTACTAAACAAGCGCATTATTAGAGAAATCAAGACTTGATTGTGAAAAAAACATTGGGGTTTTTTTATTTTTATATTTTGCAATTCAATAGTTTTTTCCCTGTGGGCATTTTAAAGTAATACATTGTAGAAATACATTGTTAAACACTTTCTTGGGGATCATAAGTGATTAACTCCATGGAACATGTATTGTTGACAGAGAGACTCATATTTCTGTAAAGGACCTTTGTCTTGCCTTGTCTTAGGAATACTGGGCAAATCAACTGAGAAATCAACAGATGGCAAGACATTGATGTAGCTCATCAGGCTTGCTTTTGAGGAATTCACATGGTGCCTTGCCCATAGAAAGTGCTAAATGAATGCTTGTAGGATTGGATTGGGTCTCTCCCAACACTTGTCCATAGAAACCTACTCAGTGTTGGGGCACTAATGTGAATATTGGCCTTGTAAAAACAACACACATTTCCATGGTGAATATTGGCCTTGTAAAAACAACACACATTTCCATGACACTTTAAAGTTGACAACAACTCTGTGAGGTAGCTAAAACAAGTGTTAGTCTCCCTATTTTACAAATGAAGAAAGTGAATACTTATAGAGATTGAGAAGAGGTTACTTACAGGAGGGCCCTTTGGTCCAGGAAATCCTGTGGGCCCTTGAGGTCCATTCGGTCCCTGGAGACAGAAAGTAATTTAAAAGCTGAATTTTAAAGAAGTACTCTTTGCCATATTTTCTTCTAGACTTCTAGAGGAACAGGGATGTGTCTTATTCACTTTTAAGTTCACTGGGCATACAGAATTTCCCCCTCAGGTATCACTTAGCACCTTTCTAATGAACTTATAGTATAACATTGTATATTATAATTATTTGTATATGTGGCTGATTACTAGACTGTGAGTCATGTTTTATCTCAACTTGGCTTTTCTATCTGTTCCTATCTACTCCAAGTGGCAAGTATAATAGATACCATAGTAAAGGAGAAAGAGCAATGGCTCTGTGGCCAGATGATCTCTTAAAATCCTTTACCTGGATAACACTGAGTAAATCACTTAAATTCTCTGAGCCTCAGTTTTCTTATTTGTCAAAGGAAAGAGTTCTACTAGATATATAGTCTTTGAGGTCCCTTCCAACTCTAAAACTATGGTCATATGATGTTATCGTGTGCTGAGCAAGATTTGATGAATGAATTAAATATCTCTGGAATCAGGAAAAAGAAACATAAACCAGTATTTGGTATGTACATTTGTCAGAGAAAGCAGTAGCTAGAGACAGTGTTCTCTGAAAACAGTTACTATCCTGGATTACAGAAAGCCTGTCAATCATTCTTGATAACTGCTACTTCCATCAAGACTTCTCTATGCTTCTCCCAAACTGAAAGGGATTGCTTGCTCATGATAGCGTCTCGTCTGACTTTCTCTCCCTGGTACTTCCCTTACTCTCTCTTATTATTATTTGTATATTTGCTATTTGTTTAATTCTTCTTTGCTCTATTGGACTAAAGATTCTTTGAGAGGTCTGTATTCCATCTGTCTTTGTGTTTACATGTGTATGTGTGTGCATAAAATCTCATTCATCCTCACAAAAACAGTGTAAGTTAGATGATATTATTGCCCTCTTTTTACAGATAGGGAAATTGAGGTTGAGAGAGGTTAAAGGGTTTGGCCAGGGACACTCAAATAATAAATGTCTTAAGGAGGATTTGAATTAAGATCTTCCTGATTCTAATTCCAGTGTCCTATTTATTATGCCCCAAACTGAAAGGCTGAGACATTTCAGTGTTTGATAAATTCAGCAGAGTGGATAGAGCACAGGACTTAGAGTAAGGAAGATCTGAGTTCAAATGTGGCCTCAGACACTGTGTGTGATTCTAAGCAAGTTGCTTAACTCCATTTGCCTCAGTTTCCTTATCTGTAAAATTAGCTGGAGAAGGAAGTAATGAACCATTCCAGTATCTTTGCCAAGAAAAGCCCAAATGGGAACATGACAGAAGAATGAACAAAAAATTTAACTGAAAGTAATCATGGAAAAGAGGACCTTTGGTCTTTTCCTTCTCCAATTATAGGAATACAGACTAAACCTTGTATTTATCTAAGAATGGATGTGATCTAAATCTCATTGCCTCAAGCACTTTTCAAATACCCTGACTGTAGCTAAGAGCATGTGGCTTTATTTCCTACTGGCCATGATTTTTAGCTTAGAATTCCCCCCCCCCCCCATAGTTAACTTTCTTGTAAATACCAAGAGTAGAACATACTTCTTTAGGAAATCTTAGGATATTTTCATCTCTCCTAGGTGGTGAAAGGGATCACTGTCAATAGAATTTCTTGATACTAGGGAAGGAAGTGTGTTTGGGGAGAAAACACATATTACAATCATAACCACAGCAGTGTTGAAAACATCTTACCCGTTCTCCAGGAGGACCAGATGGGCCATCACCACCAGAATTGCCCTTCAGAGGAAAAAGTAGGAAAATAGTACTATTTGTTAATTTTTAAGGATACTATCTCATGATATTATAAAAGTATAAAAAATATAAAAAGGCAGATGTCATAAAGGTATAGCTGCTCCACTTTCTTAGGATTTTTTCTGATTTTCTCATAAAGGACTCACCAATGTCCCACAAAGGCTTTCTATTATCCCCCACTACTACTGAATACAAATAATAGATGAGTGAAATAACAGCAACAGGGCTAGGGCACTCAGAGAGGATAACTGAAGCCTGCTGGGAGAGAAATGCTGAGCTCCAGTCAAAGAATTTATCAAAAATTCATGTCAAGACAAAGCACAGCTGTTTATTTTAATGCCTACTTCAACATGGTGACAATGTATTTTCCCATAAAGGCTTTACTATAATTATTCCAAAATGGTAGCTTGGATGGACTTAGTTTATGGGGTGGATAATGATACAAAAGAATTGTTTATATATCATTAGTATCCTAATACATTCTGGTTAACAAGGAAGAAAAAGAAAACCCCAATCAGAAACTATTTTCTCTACAAAGCTAACATTTTAGAGTATCAATATCAAAAGAACAAGAACCATACAGTTGGGTGAAATGTGTATTTTTTAAAAGAAAAAAAGGATTACTTATTTAATTAGCTGGCTCTAAAACCATTTGTAGAGGGAGGATTTGTGTGTTAATGGCTCAGATACTGACTGATGACAAAAAAAGATCATTTTGTGTGTGTGTTTCTAACAATTTCCCTCCAAAGATCAGTAAGGCCTTTTCAAATAAATAATGAATCTTCACCATGAGGAATGGGTGATCCCAGCTGTGTCCAAACAAATGGATCTAGCATTCTGGAATTAAACAACTGGGGTGATACCAAATCATCCGATACTTTGGGTCAACATTTTCCTTGTGCAACATTTGGAACCACATGTAATTAAGTGTTATACTTAGTTGTGTGATTACTTTAATTTAACTTGTCAAAAGGTCATTAAGGAAGGGAAAGGTAGATTTCTTCAAAACCTAAGATTCTTTCTTTTTCATTTTTTCCAGGAGGAGATAAAAAAGATTGCCCTCATCTTCTAGATGTTTTTGGTAGCATCCCAAACTCAGTTCAATGTATGGCATTACTTGACAAGGACCTGGGATGAAGAATCTGAAACTATACCTTAGGTCCAGGCTTGCCAGTGATCCCTCTTGGACCTCTTTCACCACGTGGGCCCTGCAAACACAGAATAGTAAAGAAAATGTTAAGTAACCTAGACATAGAGATTTTTCCATTCCCACCTATTAGCCCTGCTTCTATTCCCACACATTCTGGCATTTGCCTTCTCTGCTATATTAAAACTAACCTGAAACAAACAGAAGCCCCCAAAGACAAAACAATAGTTACCGTTGGACCTCGTTGCCCTCGTGGTCCTGGTTTCCCAGGTGTTCCCTAGGATCAAATGAGAATAGTGGTGAATCACTTATGGTGTATTAGTTCTTACTGTCATCTATGACGGTCTTTACTGTGGTCTGAATTACTTTTAGTTGAATTTAACAAAAATTAGAAGTGCCTTTCAACCAGAGGCTTAATGCAGAGAGCACAGGATTTGGGGTCAGGAAGACTTGAATTCAAACTACCACCATCCTTAGGAGATTCATCAATCTTGTGTAACCAAGGTGATTAGTGTTCTTTTGGTACTAACTAGATGGGAAACCTGAACTCTGAGTATTTCTTAGACTTACAGCACCATTCCTTCTCACTTGTTTTTCAAGAGAAATGTAAACAAGGCAAGTCAGATTACCATAGGTATAACTCACAAAGCTTCATACAGCTGCACGGGGCCTTTTGAGATACATTTTTCTTATTGCAATTTGAATGAGGTTTAAGCCTACACACACATATGCACACGTAGCACACACACACAGCAATGGAAAAATAATTATTGCAAGAAAAAATGAAAAGCAGCAACTCTTTTCATACATAATTTACTTGAGCTACAGTTAAGCATATTAGCCATTAAAATTTCAACAGATTCTCTCGACAAGCAAACTTGCAATTTGGAACATAAATCATATATGAAAGTTATTTTTCTTCTCTTCTAATGGAATTTGGACTTCTCTTCACATTCTCCAAAACGTGGAGCATAATGGGCTGCATTTGTTTCCCAGCAAAATCATAAGAATTGGAAAAAATTAGTTTACCTACTGCCTTCTGGCCTAATGGATCATGTTGTCATACAGTAAGAAATGACAGAGCTGGGATTGAATTGTGATGCCTTGACCTCCTTTCCCCACTCCCCACTCCAATCTGGTTCCCTTTCTACTGTACCATTAAGATCATTTCTTGTAAATATTGGCTCTGGGGATTGAAAAGTAAAGCCATTACATTATTTGAGTGGGGATTTTTTTTATTCAGAAAAATCTCTTGTACCTTTATAATTTCTCATTCCATCTTATTACACTTCTGGTTTCTGATGCTAAAACCCCAAAAGGACTAGACTTTATTAAAGATGACTCATGAAAAATACTCATTGTCATTTAATCATCAATCACTCATTTGCTTTGAAACAAAACCTGCATTTTAGTGGTCTATATTTTGAAAGGAATTTAATAAAAGCATTTATAATGATGAGTTAATTATGTTGCTTTTTAACAATGCACTCTGCCTCCATTGCTTTAATTACATGGTATTATCCTTTGGCAACAGAACTGTTTGCACAAGAAAATTAATGTAACATCTGCTTTTTTCAAATTACAAACTTTATACCAAAGTAAATATCCATGACTGAACTGAGTTTGTTCCTGGCATTTATAAATGGAGACGCATCGGTCATGTTTGCATGACTGAAAGCAACTATGGTAAAAAGGACCCAATTCTCTTAAAAAATGAGTGTGGGGATTCAGGGAACTGTACCTACATAGTAAGTCATCTCTGTTTCTGTATTCCTAGCATCTAGCCCAGGGCCTTGCACATGGCAGGCATTTTATAAAATTTATTGGATTGAGTTGAATTGAAAATGACTAGGCTTGGGTTTTAGCATTGTGGTAAATGCTCAATTACCATCGGAAGCCAGTCAGACCCCAAACTCATGCACATAGACATCATGACTGAATCCAACAACAACAAAAAAAAAAACTACAATTCTAACCCAAGCTTCCCAGATGACATATTCAAAAACTTTGTTTTCCTTTCTTTAAAACAACTCTAGTCACAAGCAACTCATGGTCCAGATAACTGGACCACTGCACAGAAGGATCCCTTCAATCTGTAACTCTAGACATAAACAAATTGCTTGCTAGACTCCTCCTTGAAGGATACATGATTTCTGAAGTGGCTCAGGTCCAGCCCTCACTTTAGATGCTCCTTTGCAGCATCCTTTGCTTTGTGAAGGGACCCTGGTCATTTCTGGGAGGCAACGTGAAAAGAATACTTCAGTTCAAGTCCGAAGGTTGCCAATAAATAGCCATGTGACTTTGGACATGCCCCAACCATGTTTAACTCAGTTTCCTTATTTTTAAAATAGGAACTCTCACCTTTCCACTAATTACTTCATAGGGACATTGTGGAGAAATTGTAGGGTAGGGGAAATGGACAGAGAGTCATGAGAGAATTCAAAGCCTCCCTTTGTCATTTACCTCCCGTGTGATTTTTGGCAAATCACAATTTTTCGGGACACCTCCTTCCCTTTGTAAACTTGAATGGGTTGAAGTAAATGGTCATAAAGATCCTTTCTAGCTTTAAACCTGTGATCCCATTTAAGCTTTTTATACATGGCAAAGCACTAGACAAGATGGCTGATGTTGTTACTAGCATTCTACTTAGTTGATAATCAAGCATATCAGAAAAATTCTTATATTCTAAGGGGGGGGTTAGAAAGATTTGCTCTATGCAAGTCAGAGCAGTGCTCTCCCATTCTCTTTCATTCCAGATGGGCTTGTTCTCAGGTCCCAGGGAGGCCATATCCTCCAAAAGATGAATTTATCATTTTGCTGATGCCTGTTTTTTCTACAAATGACCATGGCCAGTTTTTTGCAAAGTTGAAAAATCTATTCAGGATCAAAAAATATTCTTAAGATGTTTTGCTAATAACAAATGAACAAAAGAAAAAATAAAAATTTCTGGGTTAAAATTCAGAGAAAAACAGCATTGGCTCTGAATATCACAAATGAAGAAGGATGGCAGTTATCAATGACCTCAGTCTCTTTGGCTTACTAAAACCAGGTGCCAAAGTGGAAAAAAAATTGCAAGAAAAAGTTTGAAGAAGTCAGATTCATGGTCACTGCTTTAAAGTTTCCCAGTATTAAAATTCACCATATCCTCATATCCTGGGAGCCTGCTTTTAAAAAATCCTAAAAGTCCTACTCAAGAGGAAATAGAAAAGAAAGGAGAGGGGGGCAAATGGCAGCCATTGAACCAACACCGTAACTTTAAAACTAAGCTATACTCCAGAGTACTGTGGAACACAAACTCAATTAAGGTGTCCTAAATATTTACATATTCTTTCTCTATTCCAGGAACTTTTCAGAGAGAGAAGCGGAGTGAAGAAGGGGATGGGAATGAGGGTGTGGGAACCTCAAGTCAAACAATATTTAAACCATCTTTCCATAGCAGTAATTAAACAGAAGGTTTATGAGTCTGACAGATGTATTCACTTCTTGGAAACAGGAGGCTATGATTAATTCTGACAGGGGAAAGATAAAGATGGCTGGTCTCTCCATCTAACAACATATTAAACACCATTACCGTGTGTTCAGAAGAAAAGTAATGGTCTCGTTTTCCCATGCTGAAGTTCATGTTTTGACTCATGCCAAAAACACAAAACGGCAGTGGATTTAATTTTCCTAATTTGGGCATCATTGTCAGGAAGCCCATGAGGATATTGTATACAGCAGAAATGTGGAGAGTAGAGTTAATTTGTGGTTTTCAGCACTTGGGGTAGGAGAGTATTTAACGAAATTTGACTTTGCTCTCCAGCCTGCATTTTTCAAACAGTCCAAATTGGGGAAACCTTGAGTTGTGTTCTATACTAACCCAGACCAAGAAGCCAAAACATGTGGCTCAGATTTTCATTCTTTTTCAACTCTCTCACTCTGAAAATGGAATTGTTCCATAGCTCTCTCCTATTCAACATAGTATCCACTGTGAGCTCCCCCATCAATTCTCAGCTGGGCAGGATTAATGAGGTGTAAGCTCCTTGCTCTGGTTAAGGTCTTCGAACTCCTGTTTCTCATCACCTTCTCCATTGTTTCCCATTGCTTCTGACCAGATTTTAATCATTTCCATTTGGGACTGTTGCAGGGTGTTTTGTAAAAGTGGCCAAGACTTCTGACAAGTGACAAATTTTTATTGGGTTCCATGAGTATATCTACAGTGACATGACTCAAACTTAATGACCTGATAACTGGGTCTAGGAATGAGACCAATGAAGAAGATGAGAGCTAGCCAGAATCAGCACCATCATTCTCTAGCATGTGGCTTAGAGCCATGACTGCAAATGCCAGGGGAAGATTCTGGTTGGTTCAGTACTCTCCGGATGCCTAAGTAACTCTGTGTTTGTCAGATCAGGAACTTTTAGTCTGTTAGCTCTTTCAGCTCACTGAGCCACTGAGGCAATACATTGATTAATTAAAGATGTGTTTGGAGGGACCACCTTAAAACAGAGATATGTCTGAGACATCTGAGAATCTATAACAGGGAATATAGTCAACACTCAATGCTCTAAAAATTCAAGGTCAAAGTTTTCTAATGAGGTTTTAAATGTTAAAGATTTTTGGAATCATTGACACTTTCACACAAAGAAATTGCTTTGCACTGGTTGATAACATTTTTAAGGATGCCATTGGTGGTGATAGGCTAGTTATATAGACAGGGATTGGTAGATGAGATGATCTAAGTATTCCATTGAATCCATGACATATTTTAATAAAAATAGGCTGTTTCTAGAAATTGTGGGTTTCCCTTTATTGGAAAGCAGCAACCTCCAAAAATCAAATATGTTATAGTGGAAATTCCTTTCATAAATGGTTTGGATTGGATTTGGTGGTGTTTAAGGTCCCTTCCAATTCTGAGTAAGTTCATTATTTGGAGAGATCCACTATGAAATATTTTGGAAATGGGAATTGACAGGAAACACAGGATGAGAAGGCAAGAGTACCCATTCTACAGACTATGCTGGTAGAAGGAATAACCATTGATTAGAATCATTGAGTATACAAAGGTGTTCCTGGTTAAAAAAAAATCATGAACTGAACAAATTGGCTTTTCACTGTACATTCTACCCAATGAAAAGTGTAGATACTGCTAACATACAATACTGACAGACCTAAGACTCACAGAATCTTGGAGAAAGATTGATCTTTCCCCTTACTTTTACAGCTAAGAATACTGAAAGTATAACTTGAATAACTAGATTTATGCTCTTTCTACTATAACATTATGCTTACATTACAAGTAACCTTGGGAGCCAGACACTTCACTGAACAAAGCTGCTAAAGGGAAATCTTTGATTAGTAGGACACCATACCAATCAAGGTTCCTCTCAGAAAGAAAGAGGAAATTATTCAGTTGCAAAGTAAAGAATTTGGAAAAATCCAAATGGCTATTATAGAATCATAAAATCCCAGAAGTGGAAAGCATCTCTCAAAAACTGTCTAGGCCAATCTATGTCTTAGTAGAATTCTCTTTGCCATAGCTTCAAAGAATAATCATGTAGGTTCTGCTCAAAGACATCCAATGAAAGGGAAATCATTTTCTCCTAGGTCAGCCCATTCTGACTCATAACGGTTCCCACTAAGCATGACACACAAATGTTATATACTGCTCATTGCATCTGAAAGACATGCTACTGACCCAATGGCATCAGGGGACCTCTCTGAATTGCATCTTTGCTAGTGGAGAAGAGCTGTACAGTAAAATCCATCCAACAAGAGGTACATTTTCATGAGATAATTGATTATGGTAAGAGTTCAGCTGAAGTCACAGAATGGAGCAAAGTCAATTGTTCCATATGAGGGTCAGCCCTTAATCCCTGACTTCATTAGGATTAAGCCCTAAACTCTAGAGGGAAGTCTGTGGAAAATGAAAAGAAATGAGATATTATCACTTTGAGGAGTGACTTGTCACTGGCTTATTTTGTTGACAGCATGATATCACATCCAAACTGCTGTGACCAATATGGTCACAAATTATCAGAAACCAAACTAAACCTATAACAATGTCATGTAAAGGCTACGGAAATGGAGGGCAAATGATATTTAGTATTTGGCACTCTTTGCACCTTCTTCATAGTTCTGATGAGTCAGCTGGCTTTGGAAGTTTTCTGGCACATACTCTATGTTTATACTGTCAAGTTTTAGCCAGAACAGACATCATTTTTCCATTTTGTGAAATCTGGCAGGACATGCTTGTTTACATGGGATTTGGCTTGTGTCTAATCTATCTCCCTATTCTCAAAAGAGCAGATCTGCTCTGCCTTTGAACATGATAACATTAACATGAAGCACAAATTTCAAGAGAACTCAAAAATATATAACTCTGCTTCTATTGGGACAATCATTGAGGAACTGGTAAGAATTGGTTTGAGTTTATGTTGAATGCTTTGTCTTGCAATGGCACAGGGAACAAATATCTTTCAGAGAATCTGCATTCACAAAATGTCAGCTTTAGATAACTCTTGAATTAAATTAACAATCAGTTCTTTATCTTTTTCCATCCCTTTTAACGGCTTGAGTTAACAGGTGCATTCAAAGACCCCTGCAAGGCCCTTTCTTTGTTCCTGATTGGCAAAGTATGAATCACTACAACATGATTTCATTAATGAGTGCCCAGAGCAACCCCTTGCTGGGAAGACCTGCTCCCTATTTGGGAAGAGGAAAGAAGGACATTAATTTTACCCAGTATGTTGCTCTGAGAATGCCTTTGGTCCTGACAATAACAAAGAAGCATCAGATTCTGCAACCACATTCCCCCACCTCAACTCGCCCGAGTGGATTTTTGTCACAATGGGGTCTTTTGAGCAGTAGCAAAAAAATGAAATGTAAGAATCTTGAGTGGGGACCGGGGTAGTGAAGAAAAAACCTGATATAATAATTTCTTTCTTTAAACTATCCAGCTGATCTGGAGAAAAGAGGTCAGTAGGCTGCTGAAACAGACCTACAAAGGTCTTACTGTCAGGAATAGCCTTCATAGAGGCAAAAATTGATCAGGAATCCAGATTTGTCTCTGTTTGGGCCCACATCTAACACAGCCATTGTGCCATTTGTCAAAACTGTCATCAGCACTCACAGCTAAAAAAGGCTTCTTCCTGAAGGTTAGCAGCTGCAAAAAGCATTTCTAAGTGGGAAAGCAGGTGAGAAATCAACAAACACTTTTTTTTAAAACCACCAAATCCCCCAAACAAACACACACACTCTGGTAACAAAAGGGAAAACAAAAAAAAAATTAGCAAGGTAAATTACTAAATCATTCTTACTTACCCTTCCACCCTTCTCTCCATTTGCTCCAGGAAAGCCAGGAAAACCAATAGAACCCTGCAATAAAGGAAGGAAAAGCACATGAAATCAGCTGGGACTGGTTGATACTGAAAGATTTTAGAGAAATATCTGGTGGTGTTGTTAGCCTCCATTAACCCTAAATTACTTAAACAGAACACATTGCAATTCTTTACACTCCACTCCCTAAATACATATTTCAAAATCACAGAATTTCAGAGCAAGAAACCTGGGAGGTCATTTGATCTAACACTTACTGGGCTGACGATATCCTCTTCTTGAAATCCCCAACAAAAGTCTTGCCAGCTTGTGTTTAGAGACCTCGGGAGAATGGGTCATCTACTACAACTCAAGGCAGTCCATTTCTCTTCTGGCTGGCTCAAATTATTAGGAAGTTTCTCTTTCTATGAAACTGCAATTTGCTTCTCTGAAATTACCATCCTTTGCAGAATAAGGCTACTCCTTTTTTTTCAATTACAACCCTTCAAATTCTTGACAAAAAGCTATCATATACTCCCTTAGTGCTTCTTTTCTCCAGGGCAAAAATTCTTAGTTCCTACAATTCATCTGCGTCTGGTATGATCTTGAGACTTAAGAGCACCAGAATGCCCTCTGCTAGATATTCTCTTTCGTTCAGTGATATGCAGAACTAAATACAATATCATAGCTAGAGTGTGACAATAGGACCATCACCTCTTGTCACAGACACTGACTCTCTTAATGTAGTTTAAGTTTCTATTAGAAATTTTTGGCCACCAGTATCTCATAATTGACTCATATTTATCTCACATCTACCCCTGTTTCAATAGATATCATTATTGTCTTATATCTAGCCCTGAAAACTTCCAGATTTTTTAAAAGATGTTTTTCATCTAATAGTAATGCTTCCATTACTATTGGACACTCAATAATGGACAAGGGACACTCAATTATTTTACTCACTCAGCAAACACTTATTGAGCAGCTATTACTCTGTGCATATCTCTAAATTAGATATTGTAGACAGCATAGAGGTAGGACAGTCCTTGCCTTCAGGCTGCTTATAATTCTATATATAATGTCATAATTTGCTGGATCTCAAACATTTCTGTGAGATTCTGTGAGATTAAAAACAAGTGAGATAAACAGTACCCAGTTACTTCCTGCTAGTTCACCTGTCTATCATGCTTATTTAGACAAGGATGAGGATACACAGAGGAATTTGTAGTATCATGCTCTAAGTAGTAGCAATGCTATTATCTACAACTGAGAATTTTGAATCTGTATATAAATGAAAGTGTTTAGTTCCTTGGTTCCCTTGGCCTTTTGACATCTAAAATAAATTTATTTTAAGTACAAAGTGACTGATGTATTGCTCATCCACTAATTTCAATAAATCTGTTCAACAAATATTCCTATGAGCCTACAATATGAGAACACACTAAGTGATAAATCCCTTCTACCACTATATATTATGTTCTATGTGTCTATATAAGCCCTAGATAATATCTTTAGCAAGAAAGGAATCCAATTCATGAAGTATCTTCCTGTTCTCTATGTGAATTGCTTATTTATACTAACATCCCTGCTTAAATTACAGCATCCAGACATGGTAATGTGCTTCGTTTCCTGGCACTTCTTTGAATTCAACAAAACTTGAATTTTAGAACCAAGTTGCTAAATTCAGTTGAATCTCTCATGAACTAAGCAGCTAATTCAAAGGTGAAATCCCTTACAGTTCTAAAGCCTATATTAGCTATAATCTGCATTTAAACACATACACACACACACACACACACACACACACACACACACACACTTACATGCTGTTCTTTTTCTTTCTCCCAGCTTCTTCTTGTCACTCCCTTCTCCTCCTATTCTATCCCTGACCAACAATTTGGCAATGTACATGCTAGTGGCTAAAGAGATAATTGCCTGGATGCCCACCTTCTTCTTATTTCATATATATACACGGAGGGCCTTGTAGTTTATAGCTGCAGTGGGAGTTGCAGGTTCTGCCACAGATAGATGTTTTCATAAATCACATAATGCTCCCCTCGACCTAATGCCTCCACTGCATATAAATTTTGTGCTTACATATTGTAGATGGGACTATTAGTATTCTATAGAACCATTTTGAATCGATCTTTCCTTAACCAGGGTGACATTACTGAGGACTCCTGTCACAGCCCACTCTCCTTCCTTTGTTAATATGACTGGGTATAGTCAAACTACGTTAGGCAGTCAGCTAAAGGTGTTCTGGAATAGGCATCATATGTAAATGCACTACAGAGATGAAACACTCTTTTGCTGTTAATTATGTCTCCAGTGTCAGGCAGCCAGTTATTTTTTAAGGAAGAACCATGAATAATAAAACATGGAGTTTGGATAAAGTAATGTTTAAATGGTTTCCAAAGCCTCCAGGAACTGTTAGAACTAGGTTAGAACATGATTTAACATGAGTAAAGTTCTTGTCTTTCATTTACACTTGGTTCCTGGCAAATGACCTTCAGATCTCCAAAGGGATTCTTCCTGATGGCAGTTTAGGTATCCCAAGCTTTGAACATGTGCAGCTGCTGATATCAACCAAATAATGTTATGGAAAGTAAGGCAAACATTCCAGCTTTGTATGTGCTGGGTGGGATACAGTCACTTTCCATTTTCAGTTTGGAAAGTTCAGCTACAGAACAGGTCTCTGTTTCCAACTCAGCTACAAACAGGCAATGGTTAAAAATAGAACATGTTTTAAAAGCAAAACAATTCATAACTAGTCATAATGAGTGATAGAGAAAAGGCAATGGTGTGAAAGAAATGAGGGTAGGAGGCTGGAGACTAAAGGAGGCTGGCATGAGCAATATATTTAAGAGGAAGTGTTTAACCCATTCCCAAATTACCTTTGGACCTTGTCTTCCAGGGTAGCCTGGTAAGCCTGGGACTCCAAGTTTTCCCTGGAATAGAAACAGAAACACTAAGTATTGAGTTGGGGAGCAAGCTTTATATTTATATTGAGGTACAAACAGAATATATACACTTGTGTTTGGAAGGTAATATAAGAGAAAAATATTATCTGAGGGTTTGGGGATGCAGAAGAGACATCCAAGCCAGTTTTCTTCAAAGGTAATATTTCTAAGCTTTGACAGGATGACGTTAGCTAGACAAAGACAATGATTTATAAGCAGGAAAAACTAAAGCGATCTGATTTGCAGCCCTGTAGAGAAACTGTCTCAGCTGATAGTCAAGATGAAGATACATTTATCATGCACTATGGTCTTATGAGGAATGGTTCCTAGCAATTATAACAACTCATATTTGTCTACTGCTCTACGTTCTTTCATTTGGTCTTATCAAGTCAAATTGCAATAGGAATACTATGTGCTCAGCCCTATGCCTAGGCACTGTGGGGGAAATAGAGGAAGAAAAGATATGGCTCCTGTTCTCAGGGGACATGTTAGTTGAGAGTTCAAGAATTATACATATGGAACAACGACAGACTTAGAGGGTCAAGGATGAGTTGTGCTCTGGGAACTGAGAAACAAAATGTGCCTGTTTAGGGTAAAGCTCAGTTGATTAATAAATCAGTGAATCAATAAGTATTAATTATTAAGAATTTGCTATGGATCAGGTATCTGCATAGTCATTGGCAATGAAAATTGAAAGAAAGAAAAAATTCCTATTTTCAAGGAATTTACATTTGGACCAGGAAGACAATAAGTACAAATATCAAGAGAATAAATGCCTATTAGTTAGATATATGAAATCATGGGAGGGAGTATGCTAGTAATTGAGAAAATCAGGACAATTTTCATAGTCAGCTGAGTCCTGAAGGAAACCAAAGAGGCAGGGGCAAAGAAGGAGTACATTCCAGACACGGGCGAGAGCTGGGGCAAAAAGGCCCAGAGATGAGAAATGTTACGCTGTTCAGGGTGTTTGGCTCCTGGTGTGCAGGAGGGGAAATAATATGACATGAGGTTGGAAAGATAGGTTGTAAAGCACTTGAAAAGTTAAACAGAGAAGTTTATATTTTATCTTGGAGGTATTAAGGTGCCTCTGAATTTGCATTAATAAGAAAGGAACAAATCTGTACTTAAGCATGGCAGCAGCATGGAGAATTGCTTGTAGTCATAAGAGACTTGGGCTAGGAAGGTTAATTATAAGGCCATTGCAATAATCCATGATAGGGAAGGAGAGGAATGAACTAAAGTGCTCAGAGACATTGGCTTCAGAAATGAATCAATCAGTCCCCAAAATTCAGAATGTAATTGAGAGAGAGAATTATGAATTGCATGGAAAAAGAACTGGAATCAAGAAATTAGAGCTAGGTCTAAATGCTAGTTTGATCCATAGCAAATAATTCTGAGAAGTAGATGTAAGGAGAGAGGAGAGGAGGAAAGGGTCTGATTCAGCGGTGTTCCCAAGTCTTACTGAGATCAAACTGTGACAAAAGATAAAGATCTTTCCCCCATCTTCATCATCCCCTCCCTTAAGAGTTACCTTTTCTCCAGCAGGACCAAGGGGACCTGGGTCACCATTAGGACCACCACGACCTTTTGGGCCTTCTGGGCCATCTTCTCCTCTAGGTCCAGGTGGCCCAATCTCACCCTATTAATAAAACATACAAACAAAAAGATCAAAACTGACGACGACACAGAAAAAAACTTTTTTCTCAGCCCTTTTTCTTCTCCATAAAACATCCCATCGCCCACTGGCCCTGTCTTGCTCAGTATCTGAAATAGGAGATGGGAACTACTGAAGCACCTCATGGAGACTAATACTTTGGCTTGCCTTCTGCCTCCTGCCTCGATGGAGCGGATGACAGGTTTTCATTGTTACAGGCAAAGTGGAGCTATTGTGTGGCAAATTATAGGCCTGCATTCAGTCAGCTATGTTGGACTCATTGCATAGAGGTTGAGTTGCTATTTTCCTCAAGCTGTGGGATCTTACACCTCAATTATCTCCTCTAAATCTAGTGTCTCTTGGCTAAAATAACTTGGGTTCACAATGGCTGTACTCAATTCACTCTTCCAGAAATACTTCAGAATCTTCCAAGTAACCTCTGGCAAGGGAATATGGGAAGGAACTACTTTCTTGCTGGGGAACTGCATAAGGTGTGAACAACCCGGCTTCATCCTTAGAAAATGGTTAGAAATGGTCTGCTTGTTAATGGAGTCTCCTCTGAGACTTTTTTTTTATTAAGGCAGCTGTAAAGCAGCTGCAAAAAAAAAAAAAAAAAAACACACACACACACACACACAAACTACAACAACAAAGCAGATGACATGGGGGAAAAAGCCAATGACTTACTTATTCACAATTTCTTGGGTCCTGTAGGAGTCTCAAATAACTTATACCCCAAGCAAGCCTACTCTATTTTGACATTCATGCTTAAAAAAAAAAGAAAAAGAAAAATCCAGCACCAAATAAAGAACTTTATTAATGGTAAATAAGGGCTGGCTGTTTCCTTTGGTGTGTACTTTTTACAATCTCTGTTAGATCCAGGGTCCTTTCAACCTGGGCTCAGAACAGATGCACTTAATCTTCAAAATGGAAGAACATATCAGATTTTTTCATATCAAGCTGATAGGTACATAGGTAGTTGCAAGAGATAAAAAGGATGAGAATCAGTATAGATTTCAGAGTCCTGGGCCTCTAAGGAAAGTTATAGAATTGCTATACTTTTCCATTTGTGTATCAAGAATGTAATTATTTAATATGAGCTATAGATCCTTTTACTTATCTGGATCCATATAATAAAATATAATATATATTATCATTAACATGTAATAATATATAATGTATTATAGCTTATATCTTATAAATGTTATATATTATATAATGGTATTATAAATATATATATATATACATCATATATTATAAATGTTATATGTTATATAATATATAAAGATGTATATCTTTATCTGTTGTGCTTATTACCTGTCAGACTGAGATAAAACAGATTAAAAAGCTACTTCCTCATTGAAATATCTCTTGAAAATATCTCCAGTATATTTCCATACAAGTGTGATTTATAGTTGCTGTGACTACTTGTAATCCTTTCTTCTTCCTCCTTCCCTTCCTCCCTCCCTTCCTCCTTCCTTCTTTCTTTCTCTTTTTCTTTCTTTTTCTTTTCTTTCTTTCTCTTTTTCTTCCTTCCTTCCCTCCTTCCCAGTGGCCTATTCATTCTGAGGTTATTAGTGAGACTTCAAAACTCTCGTGCTAGGACAGCTTGCCCTCTGCTCCAGATAGAGATCTGACTTGAGTTGCCTTTCTGGTTCCTTTGCATTACCCTTTCCTCATATATATTAGAGCACAGGCTGGTGACTCTGTTGAGTGTATGTGTCTGCGAGCCACTGAACTCTATCTTTCCTCAGTAAAGCTTGTCTTCATCTGTAGCAGAACTGAAATATTCATTACAAAAGCAGGGTGAGTTGTTATAGTTTCTTTCCTTCATTTCCCAACAGAGAATGACAACACCAGGATTTTTTTCCAGTCCTGGAAAATAGTTCCTATGGATTCAAGGGCTTGGCACGTGAAGTAGCAGCAGCCTGGACTGCTAAAAATGTCACTGGGAGCCAGTAGACCTGGTTTTAGCCCAAACTCTGCCACCAACTTGCTGTGTGACCTTGAGTAAGAAACTATTTGTTTTTCCTTATCTGCAAAATGACGGTAATTGGAGTGATGGTTTGACTCTCTCTAAGGTTTCTTTCTGCTCTGGCATTCTACCATTCTCTCTTATCTCAAAGATGGTATTAGGATTTTTCAGATATATACATAAAGACTCTAAACTCTTCCAACTGCAGAAGACAAGACATTGCAGTCTCTAAATACTTACTCGATCACCCTTAATGCCCATGTCACCTTTAAATCCAGGAAAGCCATCTTCACCCTGAATAATGGAAAAGAGGGGAAAACATGTGTAAGGATGGATATAAAGACATGCACAATGTGGTTGTTTTCCAGTTCACCAGAAGAGATGATTATGTGCTACTTATATAAATTCAGTTAATGCAATTCTTACCCAAGTACATTTCATGACTCCATCAACTCATGCTTCATGATCATCTGCTCCAGTTTTAAGATATTTCACAGGAGGACCTGAATGGTCATGTTTTGGTTTAATTTCTAACAGCTTTCTGATTCTACCAACCTAGGCAACCTATTAATCTAGAGTAAAATATCTCTCTGTGTGTGTTTGTGTATAGATATGATATATATATATATATACAAATATAGATTTACAGAGACATACATACCCATATCTACATGTATCTATATCTCCAATCTATCTATCTATCTATCTATCTATCTATCTATCTATCTATCTATATGCCTACCTATTTTTGCCCCTATGCTTTTTGAGTCAGGAACTCCTTGAAGTAGACTCCCAGAGAATATGGAATACATGATAATACTACTCTAAAGTCACTCCATCAGAAGCCCTTAATTCTATTTACTTATGTAAGATGACATTATCTTAGATACCCTTTTTCTCTGGTCTGCACACTCCCCACCAAGAGAATTGTCAAGGAAGGGGCCTCTTTAAAAGCTGTCTATGAGAGTAGCTGTACTTTCACAGGGAAAGAGCTGGATATAACATTTTTTACCCCCATTACAAGGAAGAGGATTTCAGACTTCTTTGGTTCTCTATTCTATCTGTACACTCAGCATGGATTGAAAGGAAGAGGCCTATAGAAAAATACCCAGCCAGTGAAACCAAGCCAAGTTGTAAATGTTCAAGGTCCCGACTTTAGGAGCTCATATGTCAAAGAATAACACAATTCTCAACAAAATGATGAGGGCACTGCTGTCATCAACTAGCAGCATGTCCCTTGCCAGGGCTTGTGTCTCTGACATCCTTATAAATGCTGGCAACTTATCAGTAACAGCCACAAATTATTCTGAAGCATTGTAGAGTCTATTTTTTCCCCTCCAGAACTATTTCACACTCAACTTCAATAGAGCCCAAAGGACAGTGGCAATCCTTTCTCCAGAAAAGAAGCTTTCAGAGCTGAATCCACTCTGTATATTTCAAAGAATAAGTACAAACATGTGTTTTTTTTGATAAATGTGCCAATGCTAATGCTCAATTTAAACTAATTAATCAGATTATGTACCTACTATGTGCTTATCATGTAATGTTGTTCATAAAAGTCATGCGTCTTTGCCTCTTAGAAATATTATTTCTATATGGCTGGGACTGTCATCTAAACTTTGTATCTCCTCTAGGAACAAGCAAAGTTTTCTCCACATAATTCAGGATAGGGGTTTTTAAGCTTTTTCTGTGTTTCATAGATCCCTTTGACAATCTGGTAAAGCCCTGTCAGAATAATGTTTTTAAATACATGAAATAAAATTCATAAGATTAAGAACCTTTGCTTTAAGAATTAAAAATGTGTAATGAAGGACTTAATGCAAGATTATGAGCTTGAGCCTGTTCTGGATGTTAATGATACAAAAATATTCTTTTAGTAGGGTGGAGGCAAATTAGTGGGTAGTAACAAAGAAGCATATTTTTTTTAAAGAAAACAGCATTAATAAAACATTAATACATACACAGAAGAAGACTAAAGTAAATTCAGAAGGGAGCAAAAAGAAGGATGATTTTGTTACTATCTTGTTAAATTAAATAAATGTATACTTAAAAAAACAAGATGCAAGATGCAGCAATTCAGACTGTTATTTGCTCTTCATATATTGTTGATAATTTTTAAGTCTATAAATTTAAAAATTAAGATAAAGTCTCTGTTGCCAAGATGTACTTAAATTCATGAAAAGACCTTTGGACTTGGTTAAGTAGTCCATTAAGAGGCATCTGGACTGCTAAGTAGTATATGGATAGAGTACTAGGCCTGTAATCAAGTAGATTTAAATATTCACTTAGCTGTATGACCTTGGACAAGTCATTTAACCCTGTTTCCCTCAGTTCCTCATCTGTAAAATGAATTGGAGAAAGAAATGGCAAGTCCCATTCCAGTGTCTTTGCCAAGAAAATCCCAAATGGAATCCCAAAGAGTGGGACATGATTGAAATGACTGAACAAGAGGAAGCTGAGTAGCACCAGTGCTTGGCCTGGAGTCAAGAAGAACTGCATTCAAATCAAGTGTTATTCACTTACTTCTTGTGTGATTTGTGACAAGTTACTTAATCTTGGTTTACTCAAATGTAAAATGAGGATATTAACAGCACCTGCTTCCTAGGGTCACTGTGAGAAATTCAAATGAGATAATATTTGTGAAGCTAAGTGCTTTACAATGTACAATAATAGGCTGTGGGGTTATTGTTTGTCCCTCATTTTTGAAGGAAACCTCATTTTTGAAGATGACATGATGAATTGACTCATGCATGAACTGGATTTAAGTGAGTCAGAGTTGCACAAAGCCCTCAGCCTTTCTCTGTCTTCCAGAGTCATCAAAGCCTAGTGGTTATTAATGTTAATAGGTCCAGATGCTCATAAAGGTCCAGATGACTGGTGATGGCCTGAGATGCAGACCTTGGTGTTCTTGATGTCTGACCAAACTCTACGTACTCCATGATGCCAGCTCTCTCTCATTCTCATCTGCCTGCTCTGCTGGGGGTAGACATCCCCCAAGCCTGTCAGATACCCTGTCTGCCAAAACAGTTTGACTGGGGTGTGCCATTGGGCACACAGGAGCTGTTTTGGAGCTGCGGGTGAGAGTTGAGTGCCATGAAAATGAGTGAGTAGTCCTGAAAAGGGCTCGGCAGACCCTCTCAGCAGAGGGGCCAGCCCCAAAATGCCTATGCCCTTCCCTTCCCTTCAGAGGATCTCATTGTTCTCTGGGGCAGGTCTGCCACTGGTGACGGAAGAAAACGGGGTGCTTAGGAGAAAATGGAAATGTAATGCTGTCTTTCCTGTTCCTTTTTCAGTCTACCATGAAATCTTTCTTTTCCAAGTCTGCCCTTAGCAGGTACCTTTCCTAAAGTGCTTCTGCAATTGCTGGGTTTCCCATTCATCCAGATGTACATCTCCATTGGCTTTTTCAAGGTACTTTCTATCTTTAAACAGTATCCTACTATATTTTAATACTTTATTATTGTTTTGTTGTGATTTAGTCATTTCAGTCATGCTTGACTATTCATGACCCCATTTGGGATTTTCTTGGAAAAGATCCTGGACTGGTTTTCCATTTCCTTTTTCAGCTCATTTTATAGATAAGGAAACTGAGGCAAATAGTTAAATGATCTGCTTGGGTTCACACAGCTAATAAATATCTGTCATGTCATTTTTCTGGGTCTTACTTTTCTTCATGATGAGTAAGACAAGATAATTGGTAAGGTCCTCTCCAGCCCTCTGATGTGAAGTAGACTGAAGGATGAAAAGTTCTGAAGATGTCAGGGCAATAGAAGATAAGAATTTAACCAGAAATGTGCTGGAGACAACTTAAACCAGTGGGCCAATTACTACATTTTCAGTGTGAGCATTTACACCTCAGAAATCAGCCAACACCACAAATCGGGATTTAATTAATTGATTTCTTGATCATCTAGACTTAAATTAATAAAGCAAATGTTATACAGATTAAATTTAAAAGTGTGTTGTAGGTATTTAAAGAGCCAGTGGTTCAATCTTTATCAGCACAACACAGAGTCTACTTATACATAAAATTATGGTATTACTGAGTAGCACCTGAAATTCCTGGGGTGCTTTATCATATTTGGCTCAAAGACTTTCTTCCTACTGCCAGTGGCTTCCTAACTTGTTCAAAGGTAGTGAGTACTTAACATATGAGGAAGCTCTGGGACTAAATTGAGGAAAAAAAATTCTGCTCAAGTCACCTTAGGACTCTGGGAGGACTTTTCCAGTCTGCCATTCACATAAGTACTTTTTCTTCTTTGAGAGGGAATGAAATATATTGCTTAGAGCTACATTTAGAATCAAAAGGACTTGTTCAAACCCCAATCCTGACATTCTTAATGTGCCCCTGTTTCCTTATCTATAAAATGAGGACAATAATACCCATAGCACTGAATTGGGGAGGGGAAGGAAGAGATGACAATGGAATCAGTGCTAATCTCAAAATGAGAAAATGTAGTCAGAGTGCTTTGCTAATCATAGGGATATTATTCTTTTTCTTCTTTCTATCCAAGAACAATATTCATCTAGAGTAGAATCCGTTCCCTTTAAAATCTTGGAGAGTCAAAATCCAGCATGGCCCAGGGATGCTCTCCTAATGAAAGACCCCAACACAGGGATAGATCTCAGGAACCAGAGGACAATTCACCTTGGCCTGCCAAAATGTATTCTAAAAAATATAGATACTCACCTTTTCGCCCTTGGTGCCTTTCAAACCACGGATTCCATCTGCCCCCTATGCAGAAAATAAGAGGATGACATCACAAATTTTATTCTTTAATACACATTATATAATGCAAAGATCTTAGACTTACAACAAAGCCTCAGAGTTCTGGGAATTCACTGATCTCTTAGTTGCCTATAGGATGTGTCCAGGCCTGCAGAGGGCAAGAATCATTCCTGCTTTATTTTTATTCTCTAGGAAAAGTGTTTCCTTGAACATGAGGTTCTCTGAGGCTACTTGTAATATCATTTTCCTAAACTAATTTAGAAATCATGCAGAAAAGGGGCGTCCTTGTGGTCTAGTTGAGAGGCTTGTCACTAAGAGAAATGTGGACTACAGTTTATCATTATGTAGTGGTGGAAGGCGACATGCATTTTCAGTCATTGCCAATATGTTAATTTGTTTTGCTTGGTTAAAATCATTTAATTGGGGAATAAGGTGGAGGGAAAATCACTTGGAAGTAACAATGATTTTTTTAAGACCATCAATAAATCATTTAAAGAGAGATAATAAAACTATAATCACTGAGTTGTGAATCTAGCAACTTAGGGTCCAGCTCTTTGAGACCACTAATAAGTGATCTTAGGTGAGGTATTTTATATCTCAGTTTTCTCATTTATCAAATGAGGCAGCTGGACAAAGAGAACCTCTGGGAGCCTCTGCAGTGGTTAAGAAATGGTACGATATAATGGAAAGATACTGGCCTGACTGGACATGGGCGGGGGGGGAGGGAGGAAGAAGAATGGAATTAATAAACTATCAAGCAGGAGCTGAAAATATATTTTTCCCTGGGACCATTGTCTGATTTCCTTAGACCCCAGGCACATATTAATTTGATGTCTGGTCGTCACACTAATCTGCCACCTGACAGCTAATGACTTTTCACCTTGCCTTCCCAGCCCAGCGAGTACCAAACTAAATAAACTGATCATTGGTAAAGACTTTTTCGAGTCATCCTCTGGGTCGAATCCCACTCCAGAGAAAGCAGGGCCACACCCTCTAAATTAATGTTTGAAGCAGAAACACAGCAGGGTGGAAGGCTTGGCCCAGCCACATTTCCCTGCCAAGAAAGATGGTTTTTCAAGTGCCCTCTTGTGGCAAGAGGTTTCTTGAGCCCATTGGGCTTAAAACCTTGAGTCTCCAGTTGGCAGTGACCTCATTTCTGCCCCTGAGGCTGTGAGAAGCTTGGATCTGGATCTGCAGGAACCAAAGGCCACATTCAGTGAACCTGTCATAGGGGGAGTGGGCGGCAGCCTGAAGGGACAGTAATTGTGCCATCCTTAAGCACCCCAGGGTTTAATCAGCCTCTGGACCAGCAGGGAGAAATGAGGACTGAACAGAGAATGAAGTGTCTAATTATCCCTAAGTTCTTATTCCCAGGATCAGGAAAGCAGACTTACAGTCAAGTGCCTGTTTAACACTTCCCTCTGCCCTCCGAGCTGCCTTGTTTACTATGCTGTGCTAGGTAGGTACCCAAGCCATTAACTCTAACAGAAATGTGGCCGACATCAAGATTTACAGTACATACATCAAAGAGATGCTAAGGGGAAACAGAGCCCTAATATTAATCTACAACCACCATGGGGGGGAAAGGTAGCTTAGTAATGGCTCTTGTTAATGTAGGCTGACATTAATTATATTAATATGGGTCGAATGCTCCACTTTCTGAACCATTAGTCTCCTATTGAACTTCACCTGGTACTGTAAGATTTTTACAGAAATAGCACAGCTTTCTCCAAACATTATTAGAAAAGGCCAAATGATACCCTAGGTGAGGAAAATGAGAATGCCTTAAAATGAACCAATAATGGTTCTAAACTAAAAATAGAGAAAAAAACAGAGAACTAAAAATAGAGAAAAATTAAAACATCAACAAGGGGAAAGCATATATGTATAATCTAAGTGAAGAAAATCAGAGGATCCCATTTCTCTCCTCCAACCCTCTTAGTCACCTGGTTCTGGAAGTTCAAAGGATAAAAAAGAACTTAAAAGCAATTTTTTAAGGCCTAAAAAAACAGACCAGAACCTATAGAGGTATTTTTGTCTATGCAACAAAACTCTAGATCAATTCAAAGGAGGAATTCTTAGACTTTCTATCACCTTTTAGGTTTCTATTGAGTTCAAAAAAGAGGCAAGTCCTGGACTTGATTCATTACTTCTGATGCTAAGAGGAGAAGTTGCTGAAGGAATTATAAAGGATTTGAATATGATTCAAGCAATATGAGGATATGGTGCTCAAAACTATTTATATTGAGTTTACTTTTAAATATAAGGAGATGGTTGAGTTTAACCTCCACTGCACAGTTAATCCAGGGAGAGACAAGCATGTGGATGGATATTTATACCAGAGAAATCATCTTCAGAAAGCACAGTATAGTAGAACTAAGAGAGACAAGTGGGTGTTGCAGTGAAAAGAGTGTTACATATAAGGTCACAGGAAAATAAGTCTAGGAGTAGAGGGACCTTGGAAATCCTCTAGTTGAATGCTTTCGCTATATTGATGAGGAAACTGAGGCCCATGGAAGAAAAGATCCAGCTCAAAACCCAGTAGGTTACAAGCAGCAGAGCCTCTATTTGGATCCGTGGGCTCTGATTTCAAATGTAATGCTCTTTCCATAGCACATTATATGGTCTCACAAGTGCCCCGGTGAAAGCCAGATATATTCTGTTTTTGGTATTCCCCAAAGCTAGCAGTGTAGTAAGTGTCCAAAGAGGAAATGTGCTTGGTTTACCATGAGTGGAAAGAACCTTGGTTGGTTTTTAGGAAGAATCAGTTCCCTTTCTAAGTGCACTCAGGATATATCTTTAATAATGTATTTGAAATTTGGGGGGAGAGCCTAACACCAGGCTCACTAGTCTTTAATAAACTCTTCTTTTTGAAAATAACAATAAAATTTAGAATTTGTGTGTGAATCTCAATCCTTATCTCTATTGGCTGTAATTTTGGTTCTTCTCAAGCCCTCTGAAGCTCAGCTTCTTCACATATAATGTTGGGATGATAATATATACACCATTGCCTATTTGATAAGGTTTATAAAGAAAGGGTTTTATAAACCTTAAAGATAAAGCTAGACTATATCTAGATTTCTGTCTCTGTTTCTCTTGTATATATTCATTATCTATTATCAATCAGCCAATCTATAGCTATCTCCGGAGTTGTTATTATTACTAAATTTGGGACTAACTCATGTGACCTAAGACATGTTAATTGTCTTCTCTGCATCTTGGTTTCCTTACTGCAAAGTGAGAGAAGTTGTATTAGAACCAAGAAATTGGATTAGATCCCTTCAATTTCTCAAATACATATGATTTTGTAAATATCTAAGTAATCAAGCATTCCTTAAGGACCTACTTCATACTCAATATTGTAGGTGAATTAAAGGACCAGAGCATTGTGGGGTTGGAGGACAGTTTAGAGATCACGCAAGCCCCTCATTTTCCAGGTACAAACAAGCAAAAAAACATCTCTGTGGCTTATTCAAGATCAACTAGTCAAGTTGAGGCTCTTGAAGACCCCCAGTTAATTGCTTTTTTATGTAGCTTTTTTTTTTATTTTCTGACATCACAGAGATGTTAGAGACCATTCAGTCCAACATTCATAGTTTACATATAAGGAAACTGAAGCTCAGAGAAGAGAAATAAGTTATCTAAATTCAACCCCACATAGAGTAGCAGAACTACAAACAAAAAACATTTCCCAGGCATCTCAATCTGGGTCTTTTTTTCCAAACTAGCCCTTATAAGTCTAAAGAAAAGTTAAGCCCTTCAGCTGCAGGGGAATGTACTGTGCAAACCCTGATCAAACTCAGGTGGGTGTCAAGCTCTAAATCAACAAAGGGAAAAGTCAGGAGAATGTTGCTGGAAATTAATGAACGGCAAAGGAAGCTATTTCCCCCAGTGCCGGTGTGGGCATTTGACTAAAAATAAGCAGACCTCCCTTGAATGTCCCTGTATCATCCTGCTAAAGATGTTAATTATAGTATTAATCATAACTATTAGCTGTCACCTCTATCAGTTAATCTGTGCACATTGTCTGTATTTTTAATGCGAGAGGTTTCTCTTTCTGAGATTGCATTTCTTTCTAAGATGGATGCTTTTTTTTTTTTTTTTTTAAGAACTCCTCCCCATTCCTCAGCTTCCAGGTTCTGCAATAAAACCTGAAACACCATCCTTCCATGTTTATGTCCGGAATGGATGCTGATCAGGGAGATGCAATGCACGTATTTGTTATGAAAATTTTAAGGCAAATATCTCCTCCCTTCCCTTAGAAATACAGAAGTATTCAATTAACAACACAGTGCCATCAGCAAACGGTTTTAACTCCATGCCAGGGATTTTTCACCACAAACATAATATTGCTCCCATCGTCATCTTCCTGCTAATCTGTCTCCTTTATTACAGCTGCAGTTCATTCCAATGAGGGGTGCTGGAGGAAAGGAATGGAGGCATTTAATTTTCCCTTTCTGTGGAGAACTGTAGGATTTAGAGGTCCGAGGAGCAGCATTGTGCAGTGGAAAGGGCATAATTGTGAGTCAGACCCTGGGTTCAAATCTCAGCTCTGCCATTTAATTCTCCTAGGCAAGTCACTTAAATGGTCCAGAGCAAAGCATCTTCAGTTAAAAATAAATAAATAAATTGGGGGAGGAGCAACAAGGAGAGTTAAAACAGGTAATCTCCGAGGTTCCTTGTAGCTCTGCAGTCTCTGATTTAAACCAAATCCTTTCATTTTACAGAAATTAGGTGGTGTAGAAATCAAATGACTCATTCAAATTTACAAAGGCAGCAAACTAGTGGAATCAGGCCTCAAATATGGGTTCTACCCTTGAAATCCAGCATTCCTCTTTGCTAAACCATTCTGTGGGAGAAGATTTGGGAAAAGAAGAGATTTGGGGAAGCTATTTAGTATGTGGAAAGCATGCTTAATTAAGAATTCTTCTAGACCCTGGTTCTGGTCTCACTAATTTGCTATACTACACTCAGCAAAGTTATTTCACCTCTTTGGACCTTAGCTTCCTTAGCTATCAAATGGGATAATCCCTGCCTATTCTCTCATAATATGGAGTCACCAAGGAACGTGGAAATATTGTAAAAAGCATAAAACACTTCATTATAATTTAAAAGTAAATCTGACCTGAGAGATAGTGTGACATAGTAAATAGGGCACTGACCCTGTAGTCAGAAAAATTTGGATTTAAGTCCTATCCTGACATGTACTGACTATGTGACCCTGGGCAAATATAATAATTTAACTTCTCAGTGTTCAAAACAACTCTAAAGTCTCTAAGTTTCAGAGGAGATGAAGGGAGTTTCTACACTGGGAAGATCCCTATTCCAAAGAAATCACAGGCCCAATTTCAGCTCCTGTTCATGATATTCCCATATCGGCAGGGAGAGGGTGGGGGTGAGCATGGGTGGCCACTGGAGTTAAGTGATTTGTCCAGGTCCACATAGCTAGTAATTTTTGAGGCCTTATTTGACCTTATTTGAGACCTCTCTTCTCGATTTGTCAAGTGCTATCCATATTTTCCATAAAACAGAGATAAACACTGGGGGGGAAAATACACCCTGTTTCCTCAAAGATGAGATTAAAAAAATGTTTTTTAGGTCAACTTTATCAGAAAATAAAATCCCTCTTCTGCATAATTCTGGATTGTACAACCATATACACAGATCTTGGCATGTAAACATCCAGAGAGAACTGCATAGTATAGATTAAATTACCTAGTTCCAAACAGATGCAGTTAACTTTAATGAAACACCACAGGACTTGTGTTTGGATATTGCTGTGGTGCTCTGTGCTTCATTTAACAAGATTCTAGAGGCCTTTAAAACTGCAGAAATACAATTTTGGATAAATGGACACAGATCACACTGAACTCCCTGTCTTAACAACTCTGATTGGGCCAGACTTCCCGAGAGGTCCTGATTCTCTCTTTAAACTTGGAAATGTGTCCAAAGACTTTTTGGTGGGCTTTACCAAGGAGATAGCTCCAAGTTGATCCCCCAAGCCTAAGTTCTGCAGCCTGAGAGGGATTTCAGAGGTTGACAGGAGGGCCTAACAAATTGTATCTACCCACAGAAACAGCTCAAAGCTAAAGGACTTCATTCTCTTGACAGATGCCTGACTAAGCTAATTGATGATTTTTCACACTCCAACCACATTAATTGTTATTCCCAAACTCTTCATTCCTGATTCACAGTAGAATCTTTCTTATCAAATGATATAGAACTTTATGAATCTTAAAGCACCACATAAATGGCAGCTAGTATATTATTATTATTTTTTATTATTCCCATTCTCCCTGGTTATCTAACTAGATATGGGAAGTGTAGAAAAGTTGGGTTAGTACCACTTCCTTCTGGCATTTGTGGTGAGAAAATCATGGAAAGAGTCTATAAAACTAGTCAACAAGGTCAAAGTCCCAAATTAGAGATTTTAAAAGAGAAAGAAAGAAGAGACAGAATTCCTGCCATAAGCAATGTTCTTACCTTGACTCCTCGAGGACCGGGATATCCAATTGGACCCTGAGGACCAGGTGGGCCCTAGAATGAGAGGAAAATTAACAATCAGGCTTTGTTTCAGTGACCAATTCAAGTTGTTCCCCTATAACTCTAAATAATTGAGGACTCAAAATAAAGTAAAGCATTTTCCTTCAGATGGGCCAATTAAAGATCAGCATGCTTGGCTTATGGCCCTAGATAGATGATGGGTCTAAGTATGAATAATTTATGAGCATGTGAGAAAATAATACTAAGTAAAGAGGGTAAGACAGAGATTATTTCTTCAGCAAAGACTTTTAGTGAAGAACTCCCAATAAATGTGAGTGAGATACTTGTGTTATGACCAAAGGATAACCTTGCCTTAGATTCTAAGTTTTAAGACAATTGTGGCCAAATATCTATTAGAGATTAATCTTCAAAGACTCTTCCTATTCTGGACAGCTGTCCTTCCATTGAAAGAATTAGTCGATATTTATTAAATACCCTTCATGCACAAAATTTGGGTCACCCTCATCCCTTTATTTATAACATATTCAGATCTTGTCTAAATTTCTCTTCCAGGTATGGAACCTCAGTTGGTAAAATTCTATCCATTTTCCATTTGAAAAAAAAAAAGGATTCCTTTAGCATGATATGAAGATAATCCAAGTATGTCATTTATCATAGCTTCTCTTTTTACCCTGTGCAGGTGTTTTACAGGAGGGTGTAGCTAAGCAGAGTGGAGAGATGGGAGAATGGCTATGGTGTTATCTGAGACATCATATAAATGGCAAGGACTAGAAAAGAAGAAAGAGAATGGGGGCAAGTGGAGCCTCCCACCCATAACTCTCATGTAGCAGGTGAGCCCCTGACTTCAAGCACTACAGAGGCTTCTCACACCATACAAGTATGTAGAGAGCTGGAAAGGGACGTTAAGCAACTGCAGTGGGCAGTTCATCAGAGAAAACTATTCTCATAATCAATCGAGGTTCAATCACACTCACAACAAAAACAATAAATGAAAATTCTGTTTAGTGTGTGAGATAACCAGTACCTTACAGGATAGGAAGGGGTCATATCCAAGATCTGAAATTATTATTTCACATCAAAATTTAATTCAGTGGAAACAGTTATTTAGTGTTCTCAGAGTTCCTGGTAATCTCTGGTTAAACTAACAGAAATCTTTTTTTCCCTGAAGCAATTGGGGTTAAGTGACTTGCCCAGGGTCACACAGCTAGGAAATGTTAAGTGTCTGGGGTTAGATTTGAACTCAGGTCCTCCTGACTTCAGGACTGGTGTTCCATCTACTGCACCACCTAGCTGTCCCTGGAATCTTTATTTTTAAAAATTATTAGTAAACTTCTGAGGACTATGGATAATTCAGGGGAAGTTACTGCCTAAAGGCTAAACTCCAACACCTGCAGATTGCCTAATGTTTGCAAGAAATAATTTTTTAAAAAATCTCCTAGGTTGCTGAGTATAGTAATGCTATTATAGACAGACAGCTGATTGTCACAAAGAGGAGGGACTTTAATCATGGATTTAGATGCTATTTTTCCATGCTGGATGGTATCCAGGACTTGCAAGGGTAAAGATCAGGCCAACTGACCAAGCTCTTATAAAAGAGATTAATGAATCCTTTCCAATCCAACAAACAAAGCACACAGAGGAACTATAGATCAGCCTTCCCAAAAATCTAGACTTGATAAATCAGGGAGGCTAGTTTTGAACTATGTCCTTGGAGGGCATGGAAAGAAGTATTTTAAGTGGCTTAAAGTTTAGGGAGGGAAATCTTGCATAAAACAACTGTATCCAAACTGTGATTTTTTTCTCCTCTATCGCTCCCACAAAAACATCTCCATTATATGACATAGATCACTATACATACACCTTGGGGGAGACAGCTGACTTCTGGAGAATGTCTAACACTACAATTCTCTTTACATCCCCTTGCTATCTGTAGAGGATGCATCCAAGAGATCTCTCTTAAACGGAAACTGTGAAAACTATACTGTACCAATTGTCAAGATTTATGGGCAAAGGGTGGTTTGTTTCCAACACAAAGCAACCACATTTCCAGTATTTTTAAAATGCAATAATTCCATTTCTTCTATTACACTAAGCAAGCTCTCAAGCTTATTGAATAATGCATTTTTTCACTTGAACTAGTTTTTTTCTCTTCATCTTTGGCCCTCTGTTCTTATACCACTTTCCTTTTTATCTGGAGGGTCATATTAAGGCTATAGATGCACAAGCATCATGAGAGTATGGTAACCATATGAGAAGCAGACTTGGTCTCATAGATGGAGAACCTGTCTTGGGGCCAGGAAGACTTGACTTCAAATTCTACTTTTGACACACATAGGCTATTTCACTCTAAGTTACCTAATCTTTAGGTAATAATCAGCTGTGGAGAAAGTGCCAAGCTATATTGTTAAAGGAAGCTTCCTCTATTATGAAATCATAAGCTCTTTTGGAAACAATGGATTATTATATTGCATAAAAGTCAATAGGTATTGTACCAAAAATTGAAATTCTGCATATAATGTAGGTTCCTATTGGGCAGGGCTTAAATGCAGATTAGTTAGATTATAAACCTTGAGGATCATTGGCAATTCATGCTGGCTGACTCTCCCCAGTCTACCACCTATTCTACCCCCATTTCAATGGGATTGAAAATAACATTGACTTTGTTTCTCTTCTGGTTCTGCCCAAAGAGTAGTATCTTTTACTAGGTGGATTTTCAACACACAGATATCCCAGATAAGACAAGCATTTTAAAAAGATACTCACCTGACCACCTTTCTCCCCTGGAGGGCCTTCTTTGCCAGGATGTCCCTGTTGACAAAAAAGAAAAGCACTGAATTATTCCATCTACTTCCTTGGAGAGGTCTCCTCATCCATGCTTCATTTCTCTTAAAACATCATTTCTTTTCACTCTCTGCCCCAAAGAACTCAAGCCATTCTGCAGGGATTTCTTAATATGGGCCTAGCAGAATACTACCCTCCAATACCTATTTTACAGATGACCAAATTGGGGCACAGACAAGAATAGCAATTTACTCAAAGTTTCACCCAGCAAATCAAGTTCACGGCAGAACTGGGGAAGAAAAACCAAACCTATGGCCTGTAGATAGCACAGCTTCCTAGGCTGGCTGTCACTATGCTGTCTCTAAAAACTTAAATATCTGTTTGCTAGAAGAAAAGCAAGATGAAAGACTGTTGACAAGGGCTAAGATCAGCAGCTCCCATCACTCAGCTTGGAATTGATTATAGTTTTTTCTCAACTTACATGGGTATGGAGTTTATCTTGAGATTGTAGGCCACAACCTTATTTAATCCATGTCTCACTTGGAATTTCCATTTGAAACTAGAAGAGACCCTAAAGATCCAATAATCCAGGCCCTCTATTTTGCAAGTGGGGGAAATTGAGGTCTAGTTAAAATTGCTAAATTCTTCTTCTCCAGTGCTATTTTTAAAATCAAGCATGTATCAATTCATTCTTAGAGTTGGGAGTGCTTAGCTTTCTAGCACAGTCTATTATTCAGTGAACTTTAATCACTCTGGTTTCATGTTCAATCAGCCAACATTTAGAAAACTAAAAGAGAGAAATACTCACTTTCAAGAAATATTGCTTCAATCAAAGCTCAGTGGAATAGTCATGTGGTACAGACCCAATGACCCATCACTTTCAGAAACATTATCTTAATACATTTGTTTAAGATAGGGAAAATGTTTATGCATTTTGTTTTAACACTTAACAAAACATTTTAACAGTTTTTCAAAGAGTTAATAATAAGTCAACCAAATCAGGAATTATAAAACTTTGTCTTTGTGCCTTCAAGGGTATCTTAATGCAACAAAATAGTCTCATGGCCAAATTGTTATCAGACCCAATGCTGTGTTCCTGCTGGTATTCTAGCTGGAGTTGTGACTGGAATTCAGGTCATCATATGGTAGACTACTTTCTCTCCAAAAAAGCAGGATTGCATGGCAAGAATTCCAAATCGGTAGCTATGGAGTAGTTTCTGGAAACCCTGACAATTTCAGAACCTATAGACTGACCACCAGGTTTTTCTTGAACTACTTAGGTCATTCAGTGAGGTGGTCATTCTGATACATCTGGAGTCCAGGGGCTGGGAGTAGGGGCCATGTTTTGTACATTCAGACATTTTGACTCAAGTGTAACAAAAGTGCTGCCTACAGTGCTTTGAAGAAACAACTTTTTTTCTATATGTAAGATTTTTTTCCTCACAAAAGTGAAACTTTTCTTTACTCTCTTTTGCTTTTCACTGTATTTCATCATAATTCCCATGAATGTCAGAGAGTATCATATTTGAAGAAGACAGCATGGAGTTTGGGACATAAAAACATTTTAAGGGGCTCTCCATAATTGAAAATTTCACTGGAATTGGCTATTAAAAACAGTTCTTTCAAAATCTAGATGTTGAAAAAAGTTTAAGTATATCTTAAGAGTATATCTTCCCTACTATATTGAAGTAAATAAAGATGGCCTTCCTAATTCTCCAGAAGAAGGAAATGTATTCTGAAGAATCTTCAGAGTATACTGGGGATATTTAACCTGAGACATCCATATCTGGTCTACTTTGAAATCAATATTATCCACCCATAAATGTCTAATTTAAGTGAAAGATGTAGTTTTCTGACCTCTGAGAGGTCAGCCTATGACCAGGGTTATGGTTTAGTCGATGGTCCAGTTTGATGTGGCAAAGGTTAAGGGGATAGAATAGGATCTAGCCTATGACCAAAATCAGTCTGTGGCTAGGGTTTGTTATTTAGTGGTTTTAGTAATGACCAATTCTTCCTTAACCCCATTTGGGGTTTTCTTGGTAAAGACACTGGAGGTATTTGCTATTTCCCTCCCCAGCTCATATTATATATAAGAAGAAAACAGAGTTAAGTTACTTGCCCAGGATCACACAGCAAGTCTCTGAAGCTGGATTTGAACTCTGCTTTTCCTGACTCTATGCTAGTTGCTCTATGTACTACACTGTTCTGTAACTAGAGTTAGGACTCCATCTGTGGGTTAGAGCTAGGAAGCCACAGATCTAAAGATGAAAATTAAAGCAAAGAGCTGTTTGCTAATCACACACCAAATAATTATTAACATAATTAACCTTTTTATTTAGTTTGTCTTCTTATAGCATTATTAAAACTATAAAATATTGTATAGCTTTAATAATTGATTTAATTCATTATTTTTATTAAAATAGCTAAAATACTCCATATGCAATGAGCACAGTCAAATGAACCTATTGTAACTCTTAGAGAATGATCTAATAAAAACTTGTTACTCCCAGTCAACATTGTTTCCTCTCAACTACTTTATATTTTTTAATTTGCACAGCTTGACCATGGACTAGATTTGTGAGTTTCACTGACTATTTCTAAGAGATCTCAATTTGGCAGTGCAGTTGTGAGTTTACAATATTGTAAATTCTTGCCTTTCTCTCTCACCCATCATTATCTGCAAACTAAAAATACACTTTTGTATTACTATTAGTACTTCACATCCCCCTTTCTTTCTCCAGAACAGATTATTCATTGAGAATCTTTCACACCTAGCTGATTATTTCTCTTTCTCCTCTCCCTCTCCCACAAAACTTGTTAAAGATGCCAGAGTAGGTTCCAATAATTAAATGACACACAGTAATAAATAATAGCTTTCCTACCAGGCAATCGCCACTCTTTGATTGAAACACATTATGAAAAGCATGTCCCAAACCCAATAATTACTGTGCAATCAGGCATGAGACCAAATGTATATTTATTAACAGACTTAGAGAATGAGTCAAATGAAGCTCAGAAATGTCCACCCCTATGAATCTGTAAAATGTATTTTCTGACTGGAAGTGAGTGGGCTGCTGTATTAGGGGGATGGGAAGTTGGAATTTGGGAGAGGAAGAACATTCAATTCAACTCCATTTAATTCAACAAATTCAATTCAAATAAATTTAACTCAACTTACAGGAGGTCCATCTGCACCAGGCATTCCTGGAAGCCCAGGTTTACCTAAGGGACCCTAGGAAAAAAAGATCAGCAAAAAATTATACTGTGGTCACAATTTATAACACATTTGTCTAGTATTCACTGGTGCTACCTAGAGGAAAATGGAACATCCCCCATCTTCTTCTCATCATGACTTGGACAAGGTCTGCATTAGATGATGCTATTGAAAGCTGCTGATTTCCACTGAATTATCATCTTCTCAAATGTAGCCTATTAAGAAGGAATCTCTATGATAGCAAGACATAAGTCTGATGAATAAAATCAGGATTCAACTTTTACCAAACAGGATCCCAAATGCTTGAGAAGTAAATTAAAGTAAAATGGCCAGAAAGTTGCCTCCATCAAGGTAAAGAAGGAGGAAAAAGAATGTCTTAAAAGTAATAAAATTCAACATAGAACCTCCTTACACCATGAGGAAATCCCACTGAGTAAACCTGGATTTTCACTCAGCATTTGGCTTTCACTGACCAAATCCTCACCAAAATAAAGTGGCCAGTCATAGAATTTTTACCTCTTAGGTCTCCAAAACTACCAATTCATGGGAGCCATGCATCTGAAGAATCTTTTAGAAACAATCCTCTGCTGGTCCCAAAATACATTTTGTGTTAAAGTGAAAATTCCCCTGCCAGAGGCTGAAAGGCAAAAACTTATATTTGTTACTCAGGGTTCTACTCTTAAACCCTGCCTTAATCTTTCTCTTAGCTAATAACTGAGTGAAAACATCCTGATGTCTTACTGCCCTCAAAATGCTGCCTTTCAGATGGAAAACAAATGCAAATATTATGATTTAGAGATTAACTGCAATTTTCTTCTTCCTGGCCTGGATGTAGACAGATTAAATGTTCTTATACACAGGCAAGAACAAATGTGAAATTGGCAATGGGATGGGATAGTGTGGGAGTAGTCAGATGGGCAAATACATACTGATAATGGCCATTACATTATTTTGTCTTTTGGGTAAAGTGAGAATTGAAGCACGTACTTTTTCTCCTGGTGGGCCAATTGCACCTTGAGGACCTGGAAGACCCTGTAAACAGAAAATGAATGGAGGGGAAGAAGTCAGATAATTTGATTTACCCAGAAAATCTTCTTTGTATGTATATATCCTTTATTTACCTTATTGACCTCCAGGCCCAGTTCTCCTTCTACATTAAAATGCACCAAACCAAAAATGCCAGTCACTGTACTTTATTGTAACAATCTATGGTACACTTTATTAGCTGCAGCAGATAAAGCCTCATGTAAAGTGACAAGTGTTTGGGAGGTACAGTGATTGAAGTAAGCATAGGGAATGGAATTTGAAAGTTTCCTGAAAATTAAGTGAATTATTCCAATGCTAAGGCCCACTTACATTTGTGGGAGAGGGTGTTAGAAGTTTTTAAAGCACCAACACATTCATTATCAAATCAGACCCTGTGAGACAGGCCTAGTACCTATTGTTATTATTTCTCTTTTATAGATGAGGAAAAAGAAACTCAGACACAGTGGCAGATCTAGGACCCAAAACTAAGTGTCTTTTTTTTTTAAAGTTTTCAATTTTATTTTATTTTCAGATCTATATTCTCTCCTTCCTACCACCTTCTCTTCATCTCCACTAAGAAAGTAAGAAAACAAACAAACAAAAAAATTACATTCTAGCCATATAAAATAAATTTTTGCAATGGCCACTATGTGCTCTCTCTCTCTCTCTCTCTCTCTCTCTCTCTCTCTCTCTCTCTCTCTCTGTGTGTGTGTGTGTGTGTGTGTGTGTGTGTGGGTGGGTGAGACTCAATCTATATACTAAGTCCATCACTTCTCCTTAAAGGTAGTTACCATATTCCATACTATGTACTCTGGACCTATGGTTGGTCATTGTAATGATTGGAATTCCTAAATCTTTCCAAATTCTGAAACTAGATGTCTTAACTTTAGATTAGTGCATCTCTCCTTGGGTTCTAGGGCCTCTGGGTCATGAAATTTTCCTCTAAGTAAAATATTGTTCTCTACATAGACAAGCCTCACCTGGGCACCTGGATTACCCTGTTGTCCTGGGGGTCCGGGTTCACCTTGAGGACCCTGTAAGGAAGAAAATAACAAAGGCTAAACAAAATACAGAGTAGTATTAACAGTCTGCCCCTTAAAGAAGTAGTGACCTTCGAGTCTGAAAATTGTCTTTAATTCAAAGTCTATTAACAAGAGCAAGAGAAAATGTCGAATATTGACAGAGATAGAGAACAAGAGCATATAGACAAAATCATGCATATTAAACTGGTATTTAAATTAAACTCTTCTCTTACATTTTAAAAAATATAATTTTGGTGGTGGGAAATTATCCAATTTCTCCCAATAGGCAAATATATGAAATTTTATATCTAGAAAATTGATAAAAACTGAAAATTTTAAAAAAATTTTAAAAAGGTTTAGATAAATTCCTGGATGATGTGGTTTTTAACAGGCCATTAAGGAAGGTACTACTCACACACATCATTCAATCTCCTATCTTCATGCCTTTGAAGAATATGTTTCCTAGGTATGGAAGATATTCTTATCTTACTTATTAGAATCTCAAACTTCCTTCAAAGCTCAGTTTTTAAGTGCCAAAACCTCCTATACTAGGCCTTTCCCAATCTCCTTCTACATTTATTCCCCATCCCAAGTTAGTGCCCTATCTCCACTAAGATTAATTGAATTTTAATTTCTATATATTTTGTATCTCTGTGTGTGTACGTATGTCATTTTTCACAATAGAATAAAAACTACTTGAGAACAATTTTCATTTTTGTCTTTGTATTTATATACCTAATACAGTGCCTAGAACACAGTTGACATTTAATAAATACTTACTGATTGATTTGACTGATTGCCATATAGAACCAATCTCTGACCTATGAGATCACTTTGAGTACTTTTTCCAACACATACATACTGACTTGTTCTTTCTGGTAGAGATAAAATTATGGGTTGGAGGAACTATGGGACTGACCAGATTCTCAAGCTGTTCTCAGTCCAACCTTACAATACTCTGATAGAAGCAGCTAGTCTTGCCTAAATAGATGCTTCCCAAACTTATTAAAATCATGCCTGGTTGTGTCTGCTCAAAAAAGAATGATCATGATTCTCTTTAGCTACAATCTGTCACTGAACCTTGTAAAATTAATCCATTGCTAAAGGCCTTTGCATGATGGTGACTAGTTTCCACAGTGAATGTTCATTAAAATATGTAAATATCCCCAAGACTTCCAGTCTAGGAAAATATGCAAGGAACTCATTGTAGGAAAATCAAGTTTCAATTTAAAATGACCAAGTCATCTCAATGTATTTTGCAAATAATCCTAATATGGAGATTAGTTTATCTGTGAGCATATTTTAAAGCACAAATTTGTTATGCTTTACACACAGAAAATAATTTTTCTATGCCTACATAGGACAGCAAGGGTCTATGGTGGGAAATCATTTTCCTAAGATGGTAGCCAAAAAGAAGCCTATTTTTTGCAGCTATTAAACCACTATCTTCTTTAAGGTCTAAAGCCTACCCCCTTGAAGCATCTGTTTTTACTGATTCCATTTTTAACTGCTTTGACCCTTACTCTAAGAGCATACATCATGATACAATAGATACTGGAGGGCACCAAAGAAGGAATTCCCTTGGAAATCCACTGTAAAATCAGCATACATTAACTTTTCCTTATTACAGAAAAAGATTATCTCCTGGTCCTGAAATGAATGTACCCAGAAAGTAATTAGCACTTGTAATTTAGAAAAAGTGATGTGTCTGGATGCTTAACAAAGACTTACCACATTTCCCTTTGGGCCAGTTTGTCCATCCATACCCGTCACGCCCTAGATAAAAATGTAAAAAAAAAAAAAAAAAAAAAATACATGAAAAGAAAAACTCCACCCTGAGAAGACAAAATCCCAAAACCAATTTATCAGATGATGTCAAGGTCTTTGGGGCTGAAGAAGAACAGCTGTGTGAATCGTGAAATGCTTGCTTCAAAATTGCATCAGCTCAGCTTGCTCTTTGGACTCCCCCTCACCAAGGAGAACAATGCCAGCCAAAATTTCCCAGTTTCTGTACCTGCTGGTGGGAAAATTTCAGGGCAACAAACTGTTCCCACTCCAGATGAGGAAGCATGCTGAGAAAAGGCACCCTGAAGGAACAAGCTGACAAAAATAAGGGATAGAAACAACTTCTGTGGAAAATAGGAACTTTGTTTTGGCTGCAGAACCATCTATGTTCCTGCTCTTGCCTGCATGAGGGGAATGGAGCTACTTTTTTTTTCACATGTTGCTATTTACCAGACCTATGTGTCCTATCCAAAGAATCCTAGATTTTTCCCTAGACAATCCAGAATCATTGAATTTAGCATTGAAAGGAGCTTTGGGGATCCTCTAGTTCAATCCCTAACTAAAGGAATCTCTACTATCACATCAACAGGAGAACCCCCTAACTCTAGTAACACTCCATTACATTTTTGGACATCTCTAATTATTAGGAAATAACTAAATCTGACTTGTTGAAACTTCCTCCCTCTGGAGCCACGCAGAAGAGGTCTAAATTCCTTTTTCATATAACAGATCTTCAAATACTTGAAGACAACTATCAATTATCCTCTGAGTATTTTCTTCTTGAGAACAAATCATAATCATCCTCAATTCCTCCAACCCAATAAAGGGCAGAGTGGTAGAAGAGCTGTTGTTCAGTTTCCCAGATATTGTGCCTGCCTAATCTGAGGGACAACAAGACTTTGGTCAGTGTTTTAACATCATTTGATTTGCAATCTAGTCTAAAAAAACTTTTATCACTTGAGGGCCTTGCTTCTTAAAATCTATAACCTTAAGAAAAAACAAAACTAAACTAAATCTGCTTCATACTTTGTCCTGGCTTGTAAAACCTGCCCTTTAAGCTGCCAAGTGTTACTGTACTGAAGCAATGATGGCTAAAGTCATATGCAGGTTTGTTTGTTTTTTAATGGAGTTATTTTTTCACTTTGTAGGACAGTTTGGGTTGGGAAGTTCTGCTTTCTATTAAGTCTGTTCCCCAACCTGCTTAGGTCACCCAGTTTTATTTGAATAGAATCTGATTTTATCATAGTATCTGTAGCTAGAAAGTCCTATAGAGGCTATTTCCTGCAAACTTCTCATTTTACATGTGAAAAAAGTAAGACCCAAAGGGAGAAAAAGCTTCATCCAAGTACACCCAGATGGAAAGGGGAAAAGCAGGAATTCAAATTCATTGCATCTGTTTGCAAAGTTAGTGCTCTTTCTGCTATACCAGTGGTACCTAACTGAGATGCCAAAGCACACTAGTTCTGGCCAAGTGTGCTGCAAATGGGACGGAAATTAAACTTGGGATCATGTGTACATGGGTAAGTTGTCATCTCTGCTGTAATGTATCATCATTTTCCTCAGCAAAAAATAGTTAATAAAGAATAAGATGATGGTATTTCTCTGTGATGAAAAATATTTTGAGGATTATGGCTCTATCACTGGGATGGACACAGTTACCCTTTATTGGGCTACTGCCCAACTGTTTGAATGCACTGCTGACCACTTAGTGATAACAGCATATTTTATAAAGCATGACTCAAATGGATAGAAGCAAGGTTGCAGAAGAAGTTGATCACACCCAATAGGGGCTGAGAATCTCCTTAGGAATATTCCAACTGGCAGTATATTCTCTAAAACCCATAAAGATTAAAGTGAATCCAATTACCAAAAGACTCTAACCCAATACTGTGATATTGTTTCTCTTCTGAGTGAATTACAGGTAAGAAAAGACTCATAAAATTAATCAAGTCTCCTTCTGGGCCATGGAAAGCACATCAATGCTACTTCATGGTCACACCCAACTTTGGATTCCTATAGAGAAAAGAGCACAAAAGTGGAAACAGGAGGTTTAGGGAATCTTGTGTTGAGTTCAGCAACAGGCCTGGCTGTGTAATCTGGACTAGATGATCTTCCTTCTGTGGGCTATAAAATGAGGAAGTTCAGAGAAGGGCCTCTCAGCAGCATTGCACTTCGGGTCTATGATTCTTCCAGGATGCAAAAAGCGAGTGGCAAAGTTGACTTTGGATTCCAGGAATCCAAATCCTGTGATCTCTGTACTTTGTCCAAATCATCATTTTGGGAGCACACCTGGATACCTGCCATTTCTCTTTTTAACATTAAAAATATATGTGTGGCTTTTTGGGAAAGAGTTATGAACTTCAGAGGAAAAAAAATCCAATTCTAAATACGGATCCTTACTGTGTAACCTGCAGCATTTTTCATGAAAGTACAATTCTTTCCACCTTTGAAGGACCAGAGCCACTTCCTATTTGTGCACTTTCAGCTTCTGCTAACGCCTCATGTTTCTTTGGAGCAGGTGTTCACAGTGATCAGTTCAGATTATCTGCCTGAATGACTAAGTGGGACATCATAGCCCTGACAGGGGGACAAACTTGGATTTTCAAGGGCAATAATGAAGAGATGAAAAGTAGGACGCAGAACTTACAGGGGGTCCAGGTGGACCAGGTGGGCCCTTGGGTCCAAGCAAACCACGAGGTCCCTAAAATAGAGAAGCAAAACATCCATGTCATAATTTCACTTATGAAGATATACATTTAGATATCAGGATCTGAAAACTCAGCACCTTAAAAACACCTTGCAGAAATGCTAGTTTAATTGTAAGGTACATCCTTTCTCTGTGTCTCTTATCAAAATCCTACCCATCTTTCAAAGCCTACTTTAAATTCTATCTTCTGAAATCTCTGATGGCTTAAACATTCAATAATCTCTCTCCTCTCTCAGTTCCTTTGGTGGTGATTTTATATAGCATACAATCTAGCATAAATATCTTGGATGTCTCATAAGTATCAGTATGATTTTAAAACTTCAATAACATAAATTAGCTATTAAATAACTTTAATAACATAAATAATTTATTAAATAGATTTAATAACAAAACTTCAGAAAAAATTTTGGAATACTCTGTATATACATATACATACACATCTATAAATTTGTACACATACACAGAATACATATATAAGCATATGTGTAAAATTTTACTAAAGATGTAAGCTGCTAAAGCTATTTAATAACCAAATATATATGCTTAGTACATGTGTATCTATCTTTGCACATGTATATACAGTACACATGTGTATATGTATTGTGTAATTATGAATATGAACACACATGTGTGCTGTAGAAATACGCACATGGCCCTATAGAGTATGTGTGTATGTATGTATGTATGTATGCAGAAAGAGAATTGTAGTCAGACAAGGACAGAAACAAAGACAGAAGGAGAGACAGGGACAGAGACAGATAGAGAAGGAATTGGAGAGAAGGGGAGGGAGCAGTCTTTAGCTACTCCACTAGTCTAGGTTTTTGCTTTTCCAAATAGACTGTAAGCTACCTGAGAGAAGGGATGCTATCCCTGCATCTCTCCTGGCAACATGCAGAATGACAAGTACCCAGCAAGAACCCAACAAATATGCTCACATTGAAAATAAAATGGGGTTGGTGATAAAAGCAGCAATATCTCAGATCATATCGAGTTCTGGAAACATTTTTAACTGGCTCATTTCATTCTCAAAAGGGAATCAGATCCAAAATAAACTGCCTCATGTGCCAAACAATTGTACCAAGAAAATTCATTGTCACCACACAAAGTAATACACACACTTGCACGTTTTAGATGAGCCATGAAAGATAATGATGAAAATTGGATTTCAATCCATCATAGTTAGTATTAAGCCTTACACATCACCTTTCTTTGCCTTAGTCCTCAGTTTTAGAAATCTGTTCATCTTGATGTGCTCTGAAGGCATTCAAAAACTTACACTAAAACCAAATTATTTGGAGCTGTTGCTCTGACCTGGCTGTTATATATTGAAGACCTGTGTTCAAGTCTATAGCTAACTGTAAGGCCCATCCAACTATCCTACAACCACCTTGCTATATTCTTAGCTCTACTTTCTATTTAAAAATTTAAAGTCACTGCCAGGCCGTGGTACATTTATTATGTCTTTTGAATGGAATTGAGTTAAAGATCATATTCTTTTATAGACAGGCAGTATGGTAGAATGGATAGAGGGATGAACTTTTAAAAACCAGAAAGACCTAGGTTCAAGTTCAATTTCTGTGAAATTGAATAGGGCTGTGTGATCATATCACTTAGCCTATCAGTACTCTAAGCAATTTGCTAAGACTGTTTCAGAGAGAGTGATGACCTGCATTGATTGAAGGACTTTCCTCGATTGGAAACTTCCCCTACCAATGAATCACAGATTCAGTCTCTATCCTATTGTTCATTGGGGCTGAGTTGAATGCTACATGCTTTTATAGGTGTCTTTAGCCTAACTAGGTTTACTCCTTGGCTAATCCACCCTACACCCTTCCCTTTTTGATAAAGGTCAATAGAAACCACTGACTAAGCTCCCAAACCCCATTCTCCTTTCCTGTAAATAGGCCTTTCTTGACATTCCTGATATTGGGGGGAAAGGATATAAAGAGAATGAGTAAGGAGGATCCCTTAAAGATATAAGAACATTTGAAAAATCAGGATCATCCTTTCAGGTTCTCACAGAGAGGAAGAGAATAAATACCCACCAAGCAAAACATCATCCAACTATGCTCCATTTCATGGGGAGCTGCTTCTCACTGGGGTTCTCTGAAGGAGACTATAGCTCTTGAATCCAATCCTGCCTGATACTTAATATGTTCAGAATGTGCAAGGGGTTCTTAGAGATGGTGTTTCCTGAATGTATTTTTGAATCATCATTGAATGAGAATTGTATAAAATTACAGGTGGGAGAAAGACAATGGAACCAAACTTTCCAGGAAGAAGATCATGCCACAAAACTTTGGAAAGGAAGGTCGGGTGTTTAAAAAAAGTGTTTTCATTGATAGGAACTGAATTTTTCATCTTACCTTCCTTTCTGTAATTTTGGGACAAAGCCTGTGACAATGGATTAGGTTTCAGCCATGAGAGTATTTTTAAAGATGGCACCGACAAGTTATCAAAGGCTCTATCTACTTCTTAGAAGAAGGTCAGACATGCATTTGGGGCTTTTATTGGGTGTGAGTCCAGGGACATAGATTACTAGCCAATTAAAGTTTGATAGATACTGCCTAGACCCTTTCCATGTTTATTATTGCCATCTAAATGCTTTCTTCATTATTGTAATACCTGGCCTGTAAATGTTTTAAGAAGTTAATAACCCAGAAGTTATTGCTTAGACATGTGTTAAAGAGATTGCTATGTTGATGAATTCTTCATAGAATTTAATAGGACATCTAGGGTATAATTTAGCCCCAATGAATCTATAAACGTCATCCCCATGTTCTATAAAGTGTTTGCAACATTTCTCATCAATTAATGTCCCCATACACATACTGCTAAGCTGGCATTTACAACTGAAAAGGGACATTTTAAAAGCACCAGAATGTGAAGAGTAATTAATGCCCTTTTCATTACCAAAGAAATCTGCTTTGGCCCAAATACAACAGCCCAAGTGAAAAGATCATAAGATCATCTAGTTGCTCAGGTCACAGGCATGTTGCCAGGGAACTTTGCCTTTAGCAAAGGTTTATTATCAGAAAAAGTGACAGGCTCAGACTGGTTGGTCATCATTGCTACTGTGAGCCCCAGGATCCAAAAGGGACATTGCAGAGGCCCCAGTCTTGTTCCAAAAGGCCAAATGTCTTCCATTTCTTCCTTTATAAGCATACTGTGACATATTAGAAATTTATCTGTTTCCCTCCCTAGAAAAGTCCCTGCATTTGTAGCTGTGTCCTTGGGTAATTTGACAAAGTCTGCTTCATTCTTACTTCCTAGATGGTAATTCCTTGAGAGGGGTGTGTGTATGTGTGTGTGTGTGTGTGTGTGTGTGTGTGTGTATCTGTAGGTGTTGATTTTATCTTTGTGTCCTTAGGACCATACATAGTGTATTATGCACAGTTAGGACTTAATATTGGACAAATTGAAAAAAAAATCATGGTTATAATCAAACTAAACATAATGGTCCCTAAATGTTAGACAACAGTCCAAGTGCTGAGATACTGATTTCCTGCTAGGATTAATGAACTTACAGGCTCTCCAGGTAGACCTCTGGGTCCGACCTCTCCATCATCACCCTAGAGGGAAAGAAAAACAAGCGGGTTTGAGAAACACCACCCAGTTTCCTTCTCACTAAATATTAATCATGCAGAAAATCGGTTTCCCTGGAGCAATCAAAGGGTGATCATGCATAAGCAAGATTTTTCTCAGCCTAGAGAAGTGCACGGCACATTTGCCAAATTTACTGGCCCTTAGAAATGCTCTAGCAATCCCCTACACTTCATTGTCCCAGATAACAGGAGTTAGCTGGATGTACTGTGGGAGAAATGAGAGTCATGTAGGGCCAAAGCAACCACAGTAGCTCACACACCACAGGCTCCAGGGAAGAGGAAATCAGACAGAGGCGTCAACTGAACCCAATAGATTGAATTACCTTTATGAATCTCAGATATTAGATGAGGAGAGAAACCATGAGATCATCCAGCTTAACCATAGGAAGCCATATGTCTTCCCACAGGGCTCAAGATGAGTCCATAACAAACCCAGGGAGGATGTTTCCAACCACATCATGTAGAAAATGATCTCATTGTTTCAATGAAAACAGGAATTGCTACTCAATATTCCTCCTCCCGTTGGTTAACTGTCCTTTAGGCTCACTTAGTTGGGAACTTCCCTCCTTCAGTATCTACTGGAAAAAAGGAAGTCTGTGGGGAATGTATATGCTGTTCATAAACTTACCACTGACTTCTATTTTGGTTTGCTCTTGTTTGACCAAAGAAAAGTTATTTTATGTCATCCTTTAACCCTTACCCCTTGGAAATATTTCTGCTCGTGCTCTCTGAATTCCCTCCAACACCTAATTCAGATGAGATCATTGCAGGCATGAAGCCCATAAGTCTTTCTGAGGAAATCTTTGAGTCCCGGCACAATCGGGGGGCCCGTCTCAATGCGGCTACACTGTTCCTTACACTTGGGCTGCAGCCAATTTCAGTCAGCTAGTGGGGAGAGCCCTTTCTGGACATAATGCATTAACTGAAATGATAAAGTGAGTAGTGCCTGCTTGACGCTCCTTCGCATTTGAAAGAGCCCCTTCGCCTGCCTCTCACCATCGGCTCCCTTGGCTCCCTCACGGTTCCCTCCTCTCTGTTTCCAACCTGATCCGTATTACACATTCTGCCTTAAGTAACACAGTCAATTGCACATCTATTTGGTATTTTATCTTCAATTTTCTTGCCCAGGCTCACTGGGGGATTGATGGTCTAGATGTAGTCAGGGATAAATTAGACAACTTACTCTCTCACCGTCATCTCCTGGAGAACCTGGGGGGCCTGAAGGACCAGGATCACCCTGGAAAAGTAAGATCAGAGTCAGACAAGCCTTGTTGAGCTCTCCAAAGAAAATCAATACATTTTTGCTCAGGTTCTCTTGGGTCTCGTGGTTTGTTTCTCTCTCCTTCCTGCACTTCAAATCAAAAGCCCTCTGCAACGTTTTTGCTGTATGCACAATGCTTTCAGAGTTCAGCCACCCCAGCAGACTGGGAGAATTACTAGATGGAAAGATTCACTGCCTGAATGAACATGTAAGTCCTGAAAGGAGAGAGTTTGCTAGACAGGCTGTACATTCTGGACATGCAATAGTTCACAATCTGCATGCATGAAATCTCATGGAAATTCAATCTAAGTCTGAGGAAAAAAAATGTTACGTGAGTTCTCTCCACACACAGAGTCAGAGAGATGTAAGTTGACACTCCTGTCCTTAGCCAAATAGTACAGACCATATCAAGAACAGCAATTCTTAAACAGGTCTGGAACATGAACCAAAGAAACAAAATGTGAAAGGGTCACTGGTCCAGACTTCCCAATAGATTAGGTAAGGAGTTAAAAAACAAACAGTAGGTAATTATAAAAACAGCCCACTACATTGATATTTCTGTGATGGCCACAGATAAATAAAATATATCAATAAATATCTCTTTCTAAAAATAATAAATTGGGATTGTAGAATGTTAGACTAGGGAAAGATGATTGTGATTAAGGAAACAGAGGTCCTGAGAAGGGAATGACTTGCCAAAGATTACAGAAGTAATTAGCCACTGAACTGGGTTTAGAATTTAACCCTTCTAGTTGTTGTCTAATATGTATTCATTTTAATAGGAGCTCACAGATTAAGAGCTGGGATGACCTCAGAAAGCTTATCTAGCCCCTTCATTTTAAACATGAAGAAACAGGCCCAAAAAGTGACTTTCTCAAAGTTACACAATTATCAGGTTCTTTAAACCCAAATTGGTCATTCATTCTATTATACCATTTGCTTCTTCAAATTCCTACCTCATGAGCACAGGCTTGTGCCAGTGATATCTCAGTTTTACAGATAAGGAAATTGAGGGCAGAGAGATTCAATGACTTGCCCAATATTACCTAGCAAGGATATATCAGAGGTAGGATTTGAATATATTTGAACAGTACAGAGGTAATCTAGCTCTCTTTCCAGCATATCAAACAGTATCTCATCAGTTTTCCTGGCACATAAAGCCTTAGATATCCAAATAATTACTGTCCTCCAAATTGCAATGGTTACCTTGTCCTCAGGAGCTCTACTAAAGAACTGTCTTTGGAGCCAGCTTCTAGAGCACCTAAATCACACCGGGTGGCACCTGGATGCTGAAGCGGCATCTGTTACCCCTGAGTAAATAATCTGAGTCATCAGACTCCCCTCTAAATGTCCTGGTTCTTTCTCAAGTCAAACCTACCCTCAAATCCTGTAGTTTTATAACTATTAAAAACACTGAAAGAACACGCCACAGAGGTCCTTTAGGATGCTTTCCCATTCACAATAAAAGTGCTCAGCAATGTGAGAAGGGATGGCTAGGGAAGGGAAGAGAGAAAATGGGGGGGATGTAATCTAAATGTGGAAAAATCCAGTCTCCAAAGCTGCTTTCTGATTACCCTTCCTTTCTGATGATTACCCTTCCCACAATTTAGTAGTTACTCATTAGGAATCTATAGATTTCAAGGTCTAAATACTGACCTTATTTAGGAAAGATGAGCTTCTCTTTTAGTGTTTTGTTCTCTTTTCAAAAGCAATTACACTAGCCTCCAATGTATACAGCCACTGAGGCATCATCCTGAATTTGCCAGAATAATCTGTTCTAAGTTGTGAAGTTTTGATTTGGTTTTTGTTTTATTCTTTTCTCTCCTTTGTGGGCTTGAATGGTAGTCTTTTGGATTCTCTCTCTCTCTCCCTCTTTTTGTTTATTTGTTTTACTAATTTTTTGGATTATCTCAAGGTGGCTGAGGACATCCCTAAAACACTGCAGTAAATTTCTAAAATAAAACTTCAAAATGATTTGAGTTGGCTTAACTATGAAAATATAGAACTAAAAATTATTTATTCTTACTACTAATAATAGCATTAATAGAGCTCTTTAAAGTTTGCAAAGTGCTTTACAAATTTCATCTTATTTCATTCTTCAAATAACCTTGTATGGTAAGTGCCACTATTATCGCCATTTATTTTGGGGGTGATAGAAGGAGCTGACTTTGCAACAGCAAAGAAATAACTTTTATATGTTCCATTTCCTCTTCCTTTTATCATGCTAGTTTCTCTAAATTATACTTCACCATTCTGGGAGGCTAAAAACACAATGCATGTTTCGAAGAACATCTTCACTAATTTTGTTTAGTTAATTCCTTAGGGGTCTGGGCCATCATTCCTGTACATGAATAAATCTTCCTACCTTCTACCTGGGGACACTGAGACATTTCCAAGAAATAGCTATGGTCATCAAGGCTCACTATAGGATTTCTCTGTTACTTATTTTAGGCATGTGATTTTTGCATTTTCAATGCTTACCCTATGTCCCTTCTCTCCAGGCAAACCAGCCAACCCATCAAAACCACGGTCGCCCTAAAAGGAAAATAAAGAAAGTCAGTTCAGATTCTCCATCACTTGTACAGCATCTTCACTCTCTAGGCATTATTGGGACATTGGGTTTAATTCCTCCCTTTACTTCAGGCAATATACAGAATATGACAATAAGTCATACTTCAGTGCAAGGATATGCATACATGTAGCCTAATAATGAATACACAGGTTTAGTCATCTTCCCCTAAGCCATGATCTACTTAGTCACTCTTTCCTACTTTCCTCAAGCACCTTTCAATATACCTTTCAGTAATATTAAAAATCTATAGGAATCTTGGTAGATAGTCTAATCTAGTGTTTTCAAATTGTATACCCAGAGATCCCTAAGATTCTTTCAGGGGGCCTGCAAGGTCTAACCTATTTTTATAATAATACTAAAATATTACTGGCCTATTAAACTCTTCTTCCATTTCCTAACTACATATCTGTGTGAGGCTAGATTTTCTTCAGTCAAAACAACATAACAGATTAACTATAGAAGAAGATATGAAAATCCAGCTCCTTTTTATTAAGCCAAATATAATAGATTTGCAAAATTCTCATTCATTTTTGTTTTGGTTTGGAATATGTTTTCTTTGTATAACATCATCTTTCATAATATTTATGTTAACTATAATACTTATAAAACCCATGTAATGAGTTTATTATTATCATTTTAAATGAAAAATATTTTTAAAGGTTATCAATTTTAATTTTGAATATGTTAAGTATTAATAGATGCAGCCCTATGTAAATACGAACTCTTTGGGGTCCTCAATTTGTAAGGATATAAAGGGTTTCTGAGATCAAAAAGCTGGGGAAATAACTAGTCTGATCCATATGTTTCATCTTACTTTTTTTAATGTTTATTAGATACTTACTATGTGTCAGGCACTGGAAGTGCTGAGAATACTAATAAGAAAAACAAACATAGTCCCTATCTTCAAGGATCTTATGGGGAAAATCTAATGGGGAAAAATATACAAAAATGGGGTGAGTGGGGAGCCCAGCAGAGTGTTTCATGGGATTGAAACCCAACAGAGTTGCTGCTGAAGAATAGAGAGTTGCTTGGCTTATGTGTTTCATTTTAAATATAGAAAAAACTTTAGTTTTAGATGACTTGTTCAAGTTACCCAGTGAATGAGCAACACAGATGAGAATAAAATTTAGATTTACTTGTGAATTCTCAATCCAGTTATTATCACTCTCCATCATTACTTTGTATTATTGTCTGTATTTTTATATTTTGCATTTATTTATTGACTTGGCACATGTTGTAATTGTCTATAAACCTTAGCAGAATGTAAACTCCTTGATGGCAGAGAATATATTTGGAGGGAAAGAGGTTTTTTGGACTCTTAAAGTCTAGCAAAATACTTTATACATGTCATTCAATACATGTCTTTTAAATTTAATTAAACTGATTGAATGCAGCAGCAACTTCCACACCACTGGTTCTAGGTAGCAGTTCTAGAAAGTCTATTTAATGGCTCTCTTTGGGGCACATCAACTCTCAATTAATTCCAAAGCTTCAAGCTGTCAGACGTATATCCACAAATGCATATCCAAAAATAATAAGATTCTCAATGTTTTTTATTATGAAAATGAAAATTATGATGGTGATAAATCTCTAGCCATGATTTAAAGGTATTGATTAATTCTATCAAAGGGCAACTTTAAGAAAGGAAATGTGCCAGAATCACAGAGATGTATTTACAAAGGACATAAGACACAATGTATTTCAATTCCCTATCCAATGCATGAAACCCTTTCTATAATCTCTTCCCCTAAAGCAGCATTAGAATGTACTTTTAGAATGCTCTTGTCACATAATAGTGTATGTTACCGTTTTTTATATTTCTAAATTGTTTCTCTACTAGCATGGGAATCCCATGAGCTCACCCTATCTAAACTCTGTAGGTCCCCCATGGAGGAGTCAATGTTACATAGATGCTTAAGTCCCTATTAGTGTCAACAATTAATTCCCCTGATACAGTCACATGTGTTTGAATTCATACTAATATAAATTATAATGAAATAAAATACAACAATCAATTATAGCATAATAGAAGCATACAGTGAGAATTCAAATAATTAGACTACTTCAGAGGATATGTTCTTTGTACAGTTCAGAACCTGTTAGCCAGCCTCTGAACAAACACCTCTGCATTAATTTTTTATAAGCACAATGGCCTAGAGTTGTTTCATACCCAATTAACTGGCTAGGGAAGGAAAATCACAAGAGAGAATTGAAGGATTTCTGCCTATCAGCTAACCCAAGAAAACTTCTTCCCTACTCAAGGAAAGAAGATACCCTCGATAGCATTCAGCTGAGCTCTAAAAATTCATCCGTATTCTCATGAGAAAACAAAGGTTCCCTCTAAATCAGACTGAGTGGCAGAGATAGCATAAAACTATCTCTCACCAGCAACACCTTTTGTACTAGGATAGAGGAAGACATGGCTAACATCAAGATCATTTCAAAGGCATGAGGAAAAGACACAAAAGCCTCATAACTGTTAACTGAAGGCATGAGAATGATGCTTTTGTGTCTTCCCTGGAAGTTCTAGGATGTAATTAATCAATATCTAATAGAGGTAGATCTCTCTCTGTCTCTCTGTCTCTCCTCTCTGTCTCTCTCTGTCTTTGTCTCTCTGTCTCTCTCTGTCTCTCTTTGTCTCTTCTCTCTGTCTCTGTCTCTCTCTCTCTCTGTCTCTGTCTCTCTCTGTCTCTCTGTTCTTTCGGCCTCTCCTCTCCTTTCTTCTCCTCTTCTCTCCTCTCCTCTCCTCTCCTCTCCTCTCCTTTCTTCTCTCTTCTCCTCTCTTCTCTCCTTTTTTCTCCTCTCCTCTTCTCTCTTCTTCTCTCTCTCTTCTTCTTCTTCTTCTTCTTCTTCTTCTTCTTCTTCTTCTCTCTCTCACTCTCTCTCTCACTCTCTCTCTCTCTCTCTCTCTCTCTCTCTCTCTCTCTCTCTCTCTC
>JAJPUD010001614.1:164796-184724 GCA_023553655.1 Myrmecobius fasciatus
CTCTCTCTCTCTCTCTCTCTCTCTCTCTCTCTCTCTCTCTCTCTCTCATATTCCCTCCCTATCCACATCTATCCCTCCTTTAAGTATGATAGACACCATTAAGGAGTTTTAGAAGTTAAAGAGACTAAAAACTAATATAATATAATTCCCTCTTTTAACAGAAAAAAGACTGAGTTCTAAAAAAATAAGTCAGTCAATGATCATTTATTATGAGTTTGCTATATGCCAGACACTGTGGTAATGCAGAGGATATTTAGAAAGACACAAACACTTTGCCTATCCTCAAGGAGTTCACATTCTAGTAGAAGAGACATGTGAATAATTGGCTCTATACAAGATATGTGTGCATGTATATACTTAATATGAACATATACACACATATGTATAAAAGTACATACATATAGGTATTTATAGAAGTATATATGCATAGTAAACATATATAAATATTTACATGCATACTATAGATGCATAATATGTATATAGATGCATAAACATTTATGTATGTGTTTATGTAACTATCCTTCCTTTGCAACATACAGGAGGTCATATGGAATAAAATCTGAAAAGGATAAATTATGTTTCCCCTGGCACATTATATTACATCCTCTGGAGCACTATCTTAGGAATTTCCTAATTTTAAGTAATCTTTACAAAGTAATTTCAAAAAGTAAAAATCTTTTAAAAAAAAAAGTAATCTTTGAATAAAGTTGAGACAATACCAGGCTGTAGCTTTTCTAATTGTTGTTTTGAAGAAATTTTGATCTTCATGTACATTCTTGTGTAGTGTGTTTTTTCAGTTGAGACTGCAGCCCCCTCATGCTCAACACCCACATGAAGAGAAAGCAGATTTGTCCTTTTGAATAATAATGCCAACTGTTCCTTTTTATAATGGAATACATACCCAACAGATCATGTGCCTTTTCCTTCTATACCTAATGGAGTAATGTGGGCAGATAAAACTCTCCTCTCCTTGTGTATCAAGGTACTATGTAAGATGCTCCCATAAGATCAAATAGGAAGCAGAAAATTTTAAGAAGAGATACCTACCTTGGGTCCAGTTTGTCCAGGCATTCCTCTAGCACCATCACTGCCAGCTCGTCCCTAGAATAGAAATCAAAAAGTCAAACACAAAAGGGAAAAAGCCATCTAAGACACTTAATAAGCAATTTGCAATTAATTTTTTTGGAATTAAAGTCAAAACACTCACATAGGACTTGTAGGTTGACAGTGTGTTCCCGTGGAGAGAGCATAGGGCTAGGAATTCTGAGATAGAAGTTCTAACCTCTGCCACAAATACATATCAATGTAGATGATTCAGTTTTTCTGGGACTCAATTTCCTCATGTATTAAATGAGGCCAACAACAAATGGCCTAGTAGATACAAAAGCAATTTGAAAAAATAGTGTACTACATATGTGAGGGATCATTACTTTTCTGTTGGGGAAAAATTGTCATTAACTCTCCCCTCAACAATATTGTTTCTCATGGAGGTTAGGGGAGTTTCAAGTCACAGAACAGAGAATTTTTTAGTTGAAAGGAATGTTAATTGAACTTTCATTTTTTAGATGAGGAACTTGAAACCCAGAAAAGTAAAGTTTCATATTCAAGACCCATATAGCTTGTTAGTTCCCTGGGCCAGGATCAGAACTTATTTCTCCTAGCTTCCAGCTCAGCAGACTTTTTACTTACTACATGACCACTTGCAAATCAATTATTTCTCACTATCATAACTTTCTAGGTCTAAAAACATGGCTTGGGTTTCCAATGGATCCCAATTGGCTAGGGATAATCATCATCATCATTGTCATCATCATCACATAAATATTACACTACAGTTTGAGAATTCTACATATATTATCTAATTTGATCATTACATTTTATGGCATTTATATGACAAAAAATAGAGAAATTATATGAGGTATATTATCTTATTGACTTCATAAATGTATGTCTATTGAGTATCTTAGCAGCCAAAGGGTGAACCAATTCATTGCTCAGCCATTGACTTTTCAACTTGGTCACTGATTAAACCAACCAATGCTGGAAAAGATCAGCCCACACAGTAGATGTGGTTAAAATGTAAATGTAAAGCTAATTTAATAGAGAAAATGCTAAGAGAATCATGTTGACTTTCAAAGCATTCATTTTGCAAATTCACCAAGAAAAAAGTTATGTTAACCTATGCATTGTTTTTAAAAAATTTAGCAGAAATTGCAAAGACCTGAGATATAGCCAATGAAAGATTTGAATTACTAATGTTTTATTCCTCAGAACCCTTCTTAGGTGCCCTGCATCCTCATCACCCAGAAACAAAACAATGAGAGGACAGAACAACCAAGAAAGAAAACCAAATTAGGATTTGGTTTTTTTGTACTTGCCCCTAGTAGAGGCTTACAAGGATGCTTGAAGATGAAAAGCTTACCATTTTCAAACAGTGACAGTCACAATTCTAAGTCCACATTTGCTTCTTAGCAAACACAGAATTGAATCGGGTGAAATATTGGGTACTCTCTTTTCTAAGCACTTGTAGGAATAGAGGGCAATTAGTAATCACTTAATTTCACAGCATGATGCTACTACTGAAAACTGTTCAGATGCCTTTGTAAATTATAATGACATACCATTTTCTAAGTCTCATTGGTAGAGAGGCCCTGTAAGCATCCTTAAAGAGCATACTACAAAATGGCCTTTCTTCCATGATGCTAAGAGAAAAAAACATTCCCTTAGAATCTTTGTGTCCCCTCTCAGTTTGGCTAAGATGAAAAGATAATGACAAATGTTGGAGGGGATGTGGGAAAAATGGGACACTGATACATTGTTGGTGGAACTGTGAACGGATCCAAGCATTCTGGAGAGCAATTTGGAACTATACCCAAAGGGCTATAAAACTGTGTATACCCTTTGACCCAGCAGTGCTCTTACTGTATCTGTATCCTAAGGAAATCTTAAAGGAAGGAAAGGGACCTACATGTGCAAAAATGCAGCAGCTCTTTTTGTGGTAGTAAAGAGTTGGAAAATGAGTAGATGCCCATCAATTGAGAAACAAGTTGTGTTATATAAAGATAATGGAATATTATTGTTCTATAAAAAAAAATGATGAACAAGCTGATTTTAGAAAGACCTGGAAAGATTTACATGAACTGACTCTGAGTGAAACAAGCAGAACCAAAAACACATTGTACACAATAACAGCCAGAATATGCAATGATCAACTATAAGAAACTTGGTTCTTCCTCAGTAGTTCAGTGATCTAAAGTAATCCCAATAGACTTTGGACAGAAAATGAAATCTGCATCCAGAAAAAGAACTAAGGATACTGAATGTAAATCAAACACAGGCTATGTTTACTTCTTTTTTTCTGTTTTTTTTTTTCTTATCTCTCCCATGGTTTTTCTCTTTTGCTCTGATTTTTCTTTTCTAACATGATTCATAAAGTAATATGTATTAAAATTAAATACATTTAGTATACAAAATTTTCTTTAAAAAGAATCTATGTATTATTGTCATGTCACTGATTCAAAAAAAAAATCTTAATCCTATATAAACCACCACAGGATATGATCGCATCACCTATGTATTTTCTCTCCCTTTTCTTCCTTTGACCCTATAGTAGGAAGATTGTCAGTTTATTTCCAGTAAATCTGGAGAGAAATATTTGCACACCGTAAAACATGAGGTAATCAGAATACATTTTTCTTCTTCACTTTTAGGAGAAACTGGCAAATAATTAGGAAAAACATCTATCCAAGATTTAATTAAAAAACAAAAGAAATTCCCACAGGATGCCCAGTATTATAAAATAATAGGATGGTTAGACTCCAACCATCTACATATTTTATAACTATGGTACCATTATGTAAATTTACCCCTAGGCCCTATAAGATCTAGTTATTAAAAGAAGATTGAATCATATTCAGGATTTTCTTCATGCTGTAAGAAATAAGTGAGCCATTGTATATAAAAATGTCTTGCAAAATCTTAAAGCACTACATAAATGTCATTTGTAACTATTATTATTATTTTCTTCTTTAGGCATTAAATCATACTGATCCATTTGAGAGATTTTACAGTGAAATTTGAACTAAATAGATTTTCTGATTACTCTTCCATTAATCAGAAATTTCAGTTAATAAGAATACACCTTGAATATTCTGGATAAATGGGGGCTTAGCTTAGTGGATAGAATTACAATTTTAAAAATTGTAATATGCATGGCCCATTTAGCAGTTCTAACTTTATGTTAATAGAAAAAAATGAATCAGAGTAATCTTCTGCAATTTAATTCAAACCCCAAATTCTTAGCCTCAGTAAAAGAGAAGCAGCTTGGGGACTAAGACCCAATATTCTACTATTAATTATCTCAAACTGGGATTAGTGGTGTTGGTCCTAAGAATATGTAATTTTCTAGAGGTCTGACCATTACAGTACCAAAGACAGAGGCTCATGTGATAGAAATTGACTGGATCTGCCACCTCCCTGGTGGTATTTTCAAAAAATAGTAGGAAAAGTCATTTGTACACATTAGTGGGAATTGCAAAAAAAAAAAAATACCTCATCTGGAATAACATAAACAGAAAGAAGGACATGGTTTTTTTGAGGTTTTTGCATGGGTGGCCCTCACCATATGTGACAGCATTGGCTTTCATTCAGATTAGGTTTAGTTTCCTAAGGAATAAGTGATTCTCCATTACAGTGAGTCATTGCTCCTATAATTTGGATCAGATTGCTGAACCATGATGGTGAGATGCCCAAGTGACAATGAAAACACTTACCCTTCTCCCAGGCTTTCCTGCTGGTCCAGGTGGGCCTTGAACACCACGAGGACCCTATCACAAAAAGAAAAGGAGAGAAAACAGAATCTATCAAAATGACAGTATCTCCAGAGATAAGAAAGGATTGCTTGTCCCCACAACCTATGACACAGGGAGATGCTTCTCTGTTTAATCTCCCAGTCTCTAAACAAATAGACAGGGCTGGGATGTAGTCAAGGGATCTGCTCTACAGAGGGCTGAGGAATGGAAGGATGAGAAACAGAATGCATAAGATATGTAAACATGCTTAAAATTGCTTGTTCAATCTCCAGATGTCAAAGTTATTTTTTATAAACTTCCAACTTTGGATAAGGCAGTCCCAATGTTATCTAATTTCCCAAGAGAAGCAGCTAATGGGTCATGCTACCATATTAACAGGAGTAGTGTAAAGTATTCTATTGCAAAAAGGTGTTATTTTCATACTTACCTGAGGTCCCATATCTCCTGTCTCTCCTTTTAAACCACCACTCCCAGGAGGACCCTAAGGAAACATGTTTCAGTTATACTCCAGTGGCAGAGAAAGGGAAACAATATGAAGAAATGCTTTGATAAAGGGAGGGGTGGTGAAAGGAACAGCGAAGATCTGTTACATAGGCACTAGGTCCATTTTATTACATTTTATGCATTGGGAGTACTGGGTCAGGATAGTAGAGAAATCCTTCTGGCTAATGTTGCTGATAGAATTTAGGGGGACAAGATTGCCCATAAGGTACAGAAAAAAATGAAGTTCTTTATATTAAGTCATAGAATCATGAAATAGCTTTCTATGTCTCTCATACCTACTTCTATCTGAGGAAATTTAGAGAAGGAATTGATACTTCTGGTCGGGTTGAACAAAGTGGCCTCTGAGGTTCCTGCCAATAATAAGATTCTATGATTCTAGCAGCTCATTCTCTGCTACTCAGCGACCCACTCTTCATTAATTAAAAAGTTAGGTTTAAGGTATGAACCCTCCAAAGAACATTTGCCATTTTTTAAAAGGGTGAAGAATGAGAATCTATCCCAGGTTATCCTCCTATACTGTCCCCAACTTCCACCCAAATATTCTTACAATCAGAGGTTTAGGAAGAAGTATTTCTTCCTTCTACCTCCCTTTTATGTCTTAAGGGGAGTCACTGCCACTGTGATTCAACAGGGCCATATTACAGTGACTTTTTGGAAACATAGAGCAGCCTATAATTAGCTACCATCCTTCAAAATTTCCCCCTACTAGAAGAATAGTCAGCCCCTTATCCTACTTGGAAAACAGTTAACTGAGTGATTGAGAATGGCACCTTTGAAATGTTGCTAATCTCATTCATAAAGTATAGAATTAAATATAATTCTTGGTTTATAAATGGTCTTACTATGTTGCTATTAGCATAGTTGAGCTTGAAGTCTCATGAAAGCGACCTATCAAATAAGTCAGCTACTGAATCTCAATGGTAATACCCACATGTTACCCTTACTATCAACTTACCACAGGACCTGGTCTCCCGGTAAGACCCATTGGGCCTGCTGGCCCCCTTAGTGCCAACTGCAAGAGAAAGAAGAAAAGATTCTCAAATGTTGTTGGTGGATACACTTAACCAGGCATGGGAAAGTATCAGGTAAGGAAATTGCTATACTTTAGGGAAACTTTGGAACTCCTTTCTTATTCTGCACACAGAAGGCATTTTAGAAATATTTATTATCAGTTTTCTATTTCAAATAGTACTTAGGATCGTACCATTCCTTTTCATAATTCCCTTTTCAAAAACCTCTTCTCCAGAAGGGCTCTGATCTCTGTCACTTAAAAATTAACCAGAAAGTCAAACCAGAAATTTTCATTTGAAACATTTTATTTGGGAGGTAATGAAAAACTTTCTCTCTTGATTAAAGGGTCTTTAAGTCATAGACAAAAAAAAAATAAGAAAGAAAAAGACAGGCAAAGAGACAAAGATAGACAATGATGGAGAGAGGGAGAGAGAAAGAGAAAGAGAGAGAGACAAAGACAGAGACAGAGACAGACAAGAGAGATGGAGACACACACACACACGCACACAGAGTATTAAGTCTTTCTGACGTTTTTAAAACCACATCATATTTAGTCATAACCAGTGTGTAAGAACAGGCTATATTATGTGGTATAGTAGAAAGACCATTAAATTTAGAATAAAAAATATGGTATAAATCCCAGTTCTGCTACTTTCTTGCCTGTATTACCCTCAGTAACTTTCTAATCTTCATCTTCCTCATTCTACAATAAAGAGATTGGACTATATCTCTGATTCTATATAGTACCAGTTCTATGACTTTATGAATCTATCCCATTTGCAGAGAGTTTACCTTTATCACCATTCCTCAAAGTCTGCCACCAATCACTTCTTCCAATTTCCCACCTTTAATTCATTCTGAATTTGAGCTTTGCAAGTGGGTCTAAGGAGGGCTTCATAAGGCTATTTCCAGAAGATACATGCAACCTGCCTTACTGAGGCACAGACCTATCTTTTCTCCCCAGGATGCCATTTCCATTTAGGAAGGCTTTTGCTTTTTTTAAACCATCTCCATAAACACATCACTAATTCTACTTAAACTTTTAAAAAATACACAGATTAAAAATCAATATAGGCAGTACCCAGTCCATAAATCCTTCCTAGGTAATGGAAGCTGCCACACAGTATATTACATCACTTGGACAATTTGTTCCATAGCAACCACTTGATACTTAAAACGTCCTGTAATTATCCATGCGCTCCAATAATTAACATCTACTCGGGGCTGCACTCAGAGCACCATAAATATTGCACAAACACTGGATTATTTAGAGCCTTCTTTATGACGTCCCATTAAGGGAGCCGCTTTGAAGGATCACCCACCCGGGCAGCATTTGCTCTTATCACGAGCAATCAGCAATCTGGAGATACATCAATTAAAAATGCAATTAGCTAATTGAGTGAAGCAATGGAAAACAAAAGTAAAAAGAGAAGAAAAATCTCCTTTCTGGACTCCTCTTCTCATGAATTTAGTCTACCATGGTGGATGGTAGTTTTTAATGCCCAGACATCTCCTTTTGTCTTTCTTTCCATTCTCTTTCCAGTGTTCATATGAGACAAAACTATGAAAACAGAGTAATGGTCTCCATGCTATTTGAGTTGGCAGAATGGATCTTTAGACCCATCTCCTCTCACTCATTCTTTCTTCTGCCTGCTTCTCAGATACTTTCCCCTGTCAGTGAGTGTCTTTCCTGTCCCTCAGACAGTCAGTGTCCTTATATTAAATCCCTTGAAAGGCCACCTCTCAGGAATAGCTGTGACCCTCATCCACAATGAGATATACACAACTGATGACAATTCAACAAGTTATCTCTCAGTGTATTCTTATTGTGTATTCTTCATTCTTGAAGGGGACCAGTGATGGTAATGTCTTGACTCGTGAGTAAATTGGATTTCAGTGAGGCAGAGCTGTACAAAGTCATCAGCCTCTCTCTCTCCTTCAGTCATCAGAGTCCCAGGGCAAGACAAAAGTCCAGATGAGTGGTAGTGACCTGGGATGCAGAAGATAACCTTGGCCTTTCTAAATTAAAGTCTTTCCCAAGTCTCAGTTTATCTAAGGCAATGCTCATTCAGTGACTAAGGTTGGGCAAGAATTAAGAAAAGTGATTAATATTTTATTAGGGTTCAACATTTTAAGGCTAAAAGAACTAGGGTTGCTGTGATACAGTAAGAAAAAAAAATCAAAATGGAGTGAGAAGGAGGGGAAGAAAAATGAAAGGGAAGAAATAATTATTAAATGCCTGTTTTATCCCAAACACTGTGCTAATGCTTTATAAATGTTATCTCATTCGATCCTCTCAACAACAATCCTGGGAGATAGGTACTATTATTGTCCCCATTTTACAGCCAAGGAAACTGAGGCAGACAGAGGTTGAATTACTTGCCAAGAGTTTCACAGCTAATAAGTTTATAAGGCTGGATTTGAATTCAGGACTTCCTAACTCCAGGCCCATTGCTCTATTTACTGTGGCCCCTAGTGCTTGGAGAAACTGAATTCAAATTCTGATTCGTCTATTTATATCTATTGACTCAGTTTCCTTACCTATAAAAATAAAAAATTAGACTAGATGAACTCTGTGGTTCCTTCCAAGTCTAAATCTATGATAGCAAAAGAATTCCCCTATGACTATTTCTTTAATCTCCATGATATAAATCATAGATCATCCAAAAATACTTTTGTCCAATGCTGTGCAATTAATCAAACCTGGGCAGATATTTAGTTATCACCACAACCACCCCTTCTTTAATTTTCTCTCCATATTCCTATTTTAGTTAGAATTCAGAACCAACTTCAGAATTCAGTCATGACAAAGATTATTTCTTACCTCTATGCAACCCAACCCAACTGGACACCACAGTCCCTAATATCAACATCTCCCCAAATCATACATACCCTGGCCTGCTGTAGAATGGCTTGGGCTTGTGACTCCTGGGCTGAGACCATTGGTCCTTTTGACCCTGCATCACCTCCCCCTCCAAATCGGAACTGTGGAACAAAAACCAGAGAAATGATTGGAGTGAAGTTGAGTGCAAGGGAGAACCTAAGAATCAGAAAGTGCCTCCGCACATTTTACCCCAACATGTGGGAAGTACATCTTATCCCATCCTAACACTGACAATCTTCAAGGCCTACAGGAAATGATTAAGTTGGTCAGAAGGAGCCACAGTTCATTCAAAATGGTTGAGAAAATCCAAGAGCATCTTGATCCAGATTTTTTTACTCCAGGGCCCCTGTACCCAGATATGTCTTAACACTCAGAATCTACTTGAATAAACTCTGACAGAAGCTCAAAGTTTTATTGTGCTTTTACCTTCCATTATTCTGATGTTCCATTGAGAAGGGTATTCTGCTTGTTGTCCTGAATGTTTTTTCAAGCAGAATCAAAACCCTCTGTCAGCTTTTTCATTATCTCACTCTTATTCCAATTATGCTAAAAGACAAATCCAGAAACCAAGAGTGGATGGTCCTCAATGGAGAGGAGAAAATTCTCTCCCAGCCCTACTCCAAGACTCTCTACACTTTAAGTGGTCATTCTATTTTATTAACAAACTTTGTCCCCACTTCGGCTTCTGTCCACTATGGTATGTAAATAACTTGGTTTTTTTTGTTGTTTAAAGATGAGAATTAAAAATATTCCCAGAAAAGGAGTAGGCCTTTTAAGCATAGGAGGCATTCAGGCCTCCCTGCCTGCCTCCAAAGTCCTTGGCTGGCCTTATAATGCACTTTAAAAAAATGCATTTTGAGATATCTTTTGTTTTGTTTTGTTTTTACAATTCCAGAGTTTCTTCCAGTATCTCCCTATTACTCCCTTATAACAAAGAATATTCTAAGGAAAAAAATAGAAAAAAAGAAGAAATAAAAAGGCCAAAACTGAACAATATGTCAAATAAAATCTCAAAACATATTCAGTGTGTGACATATATGGACCACCTTCCTAGGAAAAGAAATGGGGTGAGGAATACCTTTTCATAGTTCTTCATTAGGGACATCTTTTTTCTTTGGAATTTTACAACATTCACTTTTTATTTTTGTGGTTGTTTGTTTATATTGTTATAGTTGTTATGTACATTGTTTTAATCGTCTCTGCTTACTTTACTCTATGTCAAATAATATAAATGTTTTCATTTTTCTCTGGTCTGCTATTCATCATATTTGTCATTGCTCCCATCACAGTAAAATTCTATTACATTCTTACACCACAAGTTGCTTAGCCATTCCCCAATCAATAATTATCCATGTTTTATTTCTAAAAAAAAAGTCCTGTAATTTTTTTGGTATATAAAAGGACTTTCTTAGGGTATAAGCCTAGTGGTGTATCACTGAGTCAAAAGGTATGAACATTTTCAATCAAGTATTATTTATATAATTCTAAATTGATTTTCAAAATGGTCATACTGATTCACAGGTCCACCAACAATGCATTAGTATGCCTACCTTTCTACAATCCCCCCAACATTGACTGTTCCCATCTTTTGTCATCTTTTCCAATATGCTGTGTGTGGCATCTCAAATAAGCATTTAAACACTTCTCTATCATTAAAAGAGAAACAATAACCTTGCAAATGCTGAGTGCTAGATGCTATTGTTCTCAGTCTATCAAATGCTGTATTTTCCTGGTGAATACCAATGCCTATCCTATTCTTCCTTCCTTGCCTCCCTGCCCTGTCTTTTTCAAGTTCTTAAAAGGCACATAAATTAAACATACTATAGATGGGTATGTGTCCTTCACACTGATAGGAAATTATCACACATATGGTAGCCAAAGGGGTAGTCTAGATGAAGATAAAGAACTCAGTGGATAAAATCTGAACACCTGTGATCTCTCATGAGTGGGTGTTCCCCTTGCCAAATCTCTAGTCCTTGTTTCCCCATCTATAAAATGAAGCTTACATCACTTCCATCTTTGATTCATAAGGATAAAATTAGAAAGTAGCAAGTCCTTTGTAAGTAAAAAGAATTAGGGGCACACAGTCTGCATTCCTATAATCTCTGCTAGTGGGGAAGGATGAGGCTGGAGGTTCCCTTGAGTTCTGGAGCTACAGGAGGATAAAAGATTATTAGGTGTCTGCACTAAGTCTGGCACTAATATGGTAAGTCCTTAGGAATGGAGAGTCACCAAGATACCTAAAGAGGTGCAAAGTAGTCGGGATTAGAAAAAAATTAGATTAGGCTTCTGTACCCGCACTGGGATCTGGCCCATGAGTGGCCTTTGTATTTCCAGTCCAGGAAAGATGATGATGATGATGATGATGATGATAATAATAATAATAATAACAGCCTTAAAAGTTGTAAAAGTTGTCTTTAAAGAACAGATGATGTTAAATTGATTATTGTGGTATAAATATTAATATGTTGATACCAGAAAATAGGAGGTTTCTGGAATAGGGACCTATAATGATCAGATATTTCTTCTCTTGCTCCATCAGGGACTTGACTTCAGTCTCTTTGTACCTTAACATACCTTTCTATATAAACAGGATAATGATCCAGGGAGACATTACAAAAGCTTACACAGAGTCATCAATCTCTTGGGAAAACCTCAGGAAATCAAACAATGTGCCTGTTTGGCAAAGAACCAGAATAATGGATGGGGAAAGTAGAGCATGTTTTTGTACCTTAGCAAAGTAAGTACAGCTGAATGGACTCAAGAGGTTTAGATATTCTGTCTAAACCTAAAGCAGGTTGGCCACTTGATTTCCTACCTACCAGCTCCATCCTTTGGGGACTGAAATTTCTCTTTATTCATGTCACGTGGATTTCTCCATTCCCTCTAACAACAGCCCACAGAGACTGTGGTGTAAATTCCTTCTCTCTTTTTCCTCCCCGTGATAACGTATAAGAGCATAAAGAAGTATTATGTCTCCATATTCATTCAGTTTTCAAATGTAGCCCTTAAGTCAGGAGTGAGGAACCTTTTTCTGCCAAGGGCCATTTGGATATCTCTTTCACAGGCCATACAAAATTATCAACTTAAAAACTCAGGGAGCGGGTACCTAGCTTTCAGCTCATCATTCACTGCCTTGGCAGGACCAGATCAAATAATTTCCCAGGCCTTATCCAGCCCATGGGCTGAACATGCCCCACCTAGGCCACAGGGGATGCCTAACTTATCTTAACTACCCACCAGGGAGTTCTTCTCCAGTAGTGAGGACAGGTAGCACTGAGCCATCCTTGTGGACTTACCTGGCCTCTACCATGATGGGCAGGAGCTATTTATGGTAAAGATGGGCAGGATTGGGACCAAAGTCTGTGGCAAAGGCACATCATAATGTGGCAAAGGTGCATCATAAAGCTCACTGAAGGATGGATAGACTCAATGGCTTGACCTCATTTGTAATGTGCTCTAGTCACTGAGCTGACCAGCCTTGGGGTTTCATAACCATATACAGTGGAAGAAGGATACTCACCGGCAGCATAAGCATGGTCCCCGGAGGTCCGGGCAGACCATCAGCTCCAGGAAGGCCTGGGCGACCAGGAGGACCCTATTGTAAAAGGATGAGAACAAATTTAATTAAGATGTGGTTCCAAACAGCAGCTCCTCCAATTCTATCCCTGCATTTGTAGCTCTAGGGAATAAAAGGGAATTAGAAGGGATGACCCTCCCTCGAGGCGTTGAAGTCTGGTTAGGGTGATAGACAAACACATGCACACACACACACATACACCCGAGTATCAGGGAGTAATTAAAGATGGCACACCACCAAGGTAAGGGTCAAGCATTGATTAAGGACTTTCTACTCATCAGACTCTTCTAAATACCAGGGAGAAGGCAAAGTCAGCCCCTGCTCTCAAGGAGCTCATGGCCAAAGAGGGACACACACTGCAAACAAGATACGTACAGGATAAACTGGAGAGAAACAACAGAGGGAAGGCACTAGTTAAAGGGCTGGGAAAGGCTTTTCCCAGAAAGTGAGACTTTAGCTGAGGTTTGAGGGAAGCCAGGAGGCCACGCCAAGGAGGGCAGAGGGGACAGCTGGCAAAAATTCCTGGAGTTGGGAGAGAATATCTTGCATGAGAAACAGCAAGGAGGACAGTGCCATTGACAGATGGATTGGATGAAAGGCCCTGAGGTATAGGAAGATTGGAAGGTAGGCCAGGACCAGGTTAGGAAGGAAGGCCTTTATATTTGATCCTGAAAGTCCTAGGGAGCTGCAGCAGAGCTCTTCCCTGTGTAGCACAAGCTATAAATAAAGGCAATAGATGTTCAGAGAAGGAAAAAATTATGTTGGGCTTAAGCTAATTGGAAAGGCCTGGAGGTGGAAGACAGCGGCATTCTAGCAACAGGGAAGCAAAGGTGGGAACGTGATTTTAAGTGGGAAGGAGGCAGTCATGGGCATCTTGTCAATCCACAAATTCTCCTTCCAATTTGTCATGCAAAAATTGGCAGACTCTTTGCACAGTGAGACAAGAACTCATTGATAAACCCAAATAACCCCAAACTGTAAATAGAGGGGATTTTTAAATTTTCTTTTTTAATGGATCCATGCTCTCTTACCCTAATGCTAGCTCTAAATGCACCTCCAGCTCTGACTTAATCCTAAGCCTTCCATATAGGTTGTCCCTCCATCAGTCTACACTTCCACCTAACCAGGTCTAAACATACAATCATAAATTGAAAACTAGTTGTTTGGAATGTGTGATTATCCAGAAAAGAACCAGATTGGCATTCACCATTACTTAGCAACCTATCAAGTATACAAATAAACATTCTTTCCAAGACCTCTAAAATACACCCAATATTAATTTGTCAAAAATAACCAAAAAGATGATTTAAAACCACGTCTATTTATATATTAAATCAGCCTCCCAAACTTCTGCTAGATAACACTTTAATGAATTCTGTTAGCAAGTTCTACTATTGTATATCCTTAAAGATTTTATTTTAATTATTTTATTATATTATATTATATAATATTATTATATTTATTATATATTATATTATATACATATTATATATTATTATATAATATTATATCCTTTAAACTAGCTGAAGTCAATGAAGTTTTAACTATATACACAAGACCAAACACAACTGTACATAGAAAAGATAGGTCAATTCTTATCTCTCCTCCATCCCCATGAACATTTTAGAGGTATTCTGTAAAGCCATTTACTTCAGAGGGTAATCTTCCAATAACCAATATATGCAAGTTCAACTGTTCCATATTGGAAACCACTCAGTTGAATTTGTTCAATTTCAGAAAATATTTGATTCCTAAAGAAGAAATAGCATATATTTTTCTCCAATCTATAAACAAGAAAATGAAAATTCAAGATAGTTCTCACAGGATTTGTAATGTAGAGAAATGTAGCTACATCCTCTGAACTTAAGTAATACTTTGGGATTTTGGACAGAGTTCTGAGTGAATAGACAGAAAGAAAGAAAAGGAAGAATGGAAGAAAAGAGGGAGGAAATGGGGAGATGAAGAGAGAGAGGAAAAAATCAACAACTGTGAATAGTGTAAGCGGCTTTCTAAGAATTTCACTTCTAAATAATAGATTCTGCTGCTTCAGCAAGAAGAGGTGAAGTTTTGTGTATGTGTGTGTCTGCTCCTGTATATCTGTGTATCTGTGTCTGTGTCTGTGTGAACACAGTGGAGCAGATGCAAGTTCATACAAATAAATGTATCCTCTCAAAGTATTTGCATGTATTATCAGAATCTTGTGACCAGAGACAGATCTGCAACTCACCAATGCTTCCCTCCCTCAACTAATTTTCTTTTTTAAGAAAATAAAGGTGGTATAAATTCAACTGCTAGTGTTCTCTAAAGTGATTCATAGAGAAGAGTAATCATTCTAGATTTAGAACAATTATTCTGGGATTTTAATTTTAAAAACTTTTACCAATGAGAAGATAAATCTAGTAGAAAAAAATCCAGTCTTATTACAAACTAGTCTAATTGTTCTCCTTTTATCCACTTTCTCCTTTCTTCAATCTATTCTCCACCAAAACAATCAAAATAATCTTCCTTGAGCACAGACTTAATCATGCAATTCTCCTGCTTAATAATGTTCAGTAGTTCCTAATTGTCTTTAGGACAAATGTAAATTTTTCAGCTTGGCAATGAAAACCCTTTATGATGTGGTACTAAATTATGGTTCCAGACTTACTGAACATTATTCCTCTTTTTGTACTCTGACTTCTATCCCAACTGACCCCTTGATATTTAAATTCAGACACTAGCTGTGTGACTCTAAGTAAGTCACTTGATTTCCAGTTTCATCAACTGCAAAATGGGGATATGATACCTTCCAAGCGAGGTTTAAATGAGATAATATTTGTAAAGTGCTTAGCACAGTGCTAGGTACCTAGCAAGTGCTTAATAAATGCTTATTCCCTTTCCCTGAATTTAGGATGCTGTCTCCTGACACTGTGCCTTTCCTTATTCAGGCTGCCTATTCCCTATGCCTAGAAGTTACTTCTTTATCTTTTCTCTTAGAAACCTTAGCTTCCCTGAAAGGGCTGTTCAAGGGCTAACTCCAGAGACTTGTTAAAGACCTGAGCTTAAAAAGGCCAAGGTCTTCCACTGAATCCAGGGCCAGCTAATTTTGATCTATATCCGACCACTGGACCCAGATGGACCCAGAGGTTGGTGGCATTGCACAGCCCTCCCTAATTAAATTCAATTCATTTTCATGTCATGGTCCTCTTTGAGAATGAAGGACAAATAGCACCTCTTGTGGAAAGCCTTTCAGGCTCTCCTTCCTTGTTGGTGGATAGTCCATTCTCAAAATGTTATTATGTAAAGAATGCTGCTTCTTAAGAGCAGAGACTGTTGTTTATTTCCTCTTTTTATTTCCAGCACTAAGCACAGTGTCTGACACATTTTGGGGTCATATTCATAATTTCATCAGTATAGGCATTTAATAAATGCTTGTGGAATTGAACCAAATTGACCTGAAACAGTAACATAGCTTGAGAAAAATGAACAACAGACCTTAAAAGAGACCAATGATTTATCTGCATAAAGTACGTTCCCTGAGCTGTAAGACAGAGGCTGCATTTCAAACCGGGCTATCCATTTTTCAAGACTACTGTGAAAACGGGCCCATGATATGTCTCTCGCACTGTTTACTTAGCTCAAGTCAGACATATGGGACTCTCCGACTTAGCTGATGAGGAGTTGATAGGTACATAAGTCAGTTCCAGCTGCTGGATTAAAGGCACAATAAATAATTCTAGCTGGCCTCTTCTCCCACAAGAAACCTCTTCTTAAAATTTAGTACTTGATCGATTGGTTCCCAAATCATTACCTTAACTTGGTGTCCTTGGCCAAATATGGTGCTACTTTTTGTTTGTTTTTAAGCAGTTGTCTTATGGCTTCTTCCATACACACACACACACCCACCCACACCCACACACCCACACACACCCCCCCCACACACACACACACAAACATTCACACACAGAAGCTCTCCAAAGGAAGAGGGAGGTGTCTTGCAAATAAAAAGAAAATTTGGTATTTAAAGAACAGAATGATTTTTCTGAAGACTAGGCAAGAGATTTTTGGACTGACTACCACCATGTAGAGTAGATTCCAGAGGGCATACACAATAGTAATTTACTGTGAAATATTTGAGATGAAACCAGCAGGTCTTTATCTCAAAATCAGGAAGGAATAAAAGAGCATGAATCTCACAGTCTAGGATTTGGAACAAGTTGGTGAACAAAACTCTGAACATGAACTCGGAATGGCTGTGGAGAAAATCACTCCCTATCTCTCACAGAAACCTTTATCTTGATACATTTTATCTTTACCACAGGAAAGAATCAGTAGTAAGCAAAATAATAATAATAAAATTTTCTATAGGTTTTCAAAATGCCTGTAATTTTTCAAAAATTATTTGTATGGTGTTGTTCTCATGGGGAATGTGTGCTAGTTGCCCAGTGGCTTGAATCCCAGGTCTGGATTCAGGAAAAATTTTCCTGAATTCAAACATAATCTCAGACACTTACAACCTGTGTGATCTTGGGCAGTCACTTAACCCTATTTGCCTGTTTCCTCATCTGGAAATGACTTTCTCTTACTATCATTGCCAAATGAGGTTACAAAAAAAATCAAACAAAACTGAAAAATGACTGAATAACAATAGTAGAAAGGTCATATTGGAAGTCAAAGTTGCTGGGTTCAAACCTGTCCTTGCCACTAAAAAGTCACTGAACTTCTCAGGGATTTGCCTCAATGATCTCTAAGATCTGCTAATTCTAAATCTGTGCGTATTTTTGTGCCAACCCTCCTCCCCTTCCCTCAACTGCACTAACTCTGGATTATTCAGTTCACACTTTTATTTTGGGATTAGAGAATTCTATATTTCATGGAGCTCATGCTACTTTCTCTGAGATCGTGCTCATGCTATTTTCTATGGGTTTGTGCTTTTTATCAGAAAGTCCATCATGCTTTCCAAATCATCTCAGACACTTTCCAAGGCACTCCTGTTGTGGAAATAACCAAGGTATTGCTATTAGACATTTAACTATTTATTAAAGCAGGTCCCTAAAAGGCCTTTACTAAACAATATGTTAACTATTAGACTTTGCTAGAATAACTAATTGCTATGTATTTGTGAAAATCTTCCATCATATCCCTTTAAGCAAAATTGAAGGAAGTTAAAAATTCGACCCAAGGTGACAGCCAGTGAGTTGCTAAACTCATGTCCTCTGACCCTAAACCCAGCACTCAGTCTCCTGCACCAAGTTGTGTTGGTGTCTCTGTGTGATCTCTTGAGAGCAAAACAATGGAATTTCTCTCACTATCCATCCATCTTGCTTCCCACCACACAGACACCATTCCCTAAACTTTTTTTTCCTTATGTAATTAGGAAAAAATGAAAGCAAATTCTCCCCAAGTAGATGTCTGACATAAATTCAGTTCAGCATCTATCTACTCAGAGACTAAATGAGCTTCCTGGGTGAGTGTTTCAATTTTATTATTCTATGGTTTAGGACACCCTCAATACCATGTTATATTAGTTATATCATGTTTTATATATGTCATGTTATATATCCTGTTATGTTATTTCATGTTATATCATGTTACATATTACGATGTGATGTATATTATGTTGTTATATTATGAAGACATAAATTTTTTCTACATCTCACTAAAGTTCTCCTCCAATGTCTTATCATGATATGGAGTTGATCCTACATTCTCTGCACTAGCAGAGTACAAACTGGCCTGACTAAGGCAGAAAGACTTCAAATGCAGAGCCAGGGTGAAATTGCATGTATATTGCCCAAACATTAGGCTTCCTTAGGCTTGACACACAGTGCTATAGAATGAGAAAACACAGGGCTATGAAGCAAGAAACCTGTGTTCTCATCCTGCTTATACCTTATCCTGCTATATTTTCTTAGGGGAGTCTTTCCCACCTATTGAACTCAGTTTCCTCCTGTGTAAAATAAGAGATTTCTATTAGATGATCTCTAAGATTCTTTCTTGCTCTGAGGAACTAAGTTCACTAGAACAGTAGTCCATCAAAAGAGGAATTATTATGGTTTTCCTTCCTCCTTAGGACAGCATATTGAGATTATCGATTAAGGCATAGATGGTTTTGTAATCTTTGTGGTAGGAGAAGCATCGACTTGGATAAAATGAGCATTGAAGTATTGAACTATAAACATGTATATACATACACATATTTATATCTACACATATATGTGTGTATGCATACATACATATATAAATGTGTTTGTATACATATATATGTATGTAAGTATGACCTATAAGAAATATCACCATTTCTCATATTATGACACCATTTTTGGCATGAACCTGATAAATGTGTTTATAAAACAGTTTTTGTATAACCTTGCAAATAAGTCTTGAACATTTATTAGCCCACAAATTTACTTTACCAGCATGCCTTGCTCCCAGGAGGTAGAGACACAGTGAAATAAATGAATTCTATACTACTCACCCAGCATAAACTGTTACTCACAAGCCTGTGGTTATTTTCAAAACTAATATAGTACATGCCAGACACCAATTGCACATAAATCAGCTAACCCTTTTCATGCTGAAATTGCCTTGAAGCTGAGCTCCAGGACCTCATAGCAACAAACTGGGGAGGCCAGCCACCAAGAGTATTCATTACACAGTGAGATTGCTTTATATAAAGGAAGCAACTTGGTGCAGTAGAAAGAAGGCTGGTTTTGAGGGGAGACGATTAACAAGATCAGATCCTGGCTCTGATGCTTATTAACTGTGTGATGTTGAGTAAGCTGTTTTAGACACCACATACCTCAATTTTCTCATCTGTATAATAGGGATAATAATACAGAACTGTTGGACAGAAAATACTTGTGAATCTTAAAGCATGACAGGATTAGTAGCTGTTTTTCTTATAATAAAAACTTGTGTCTGTCAGAAAGACTGGGCTTTACATCTGTTCTCTGTACTATATCAGGCTTTTGCCATCTGTATTCATTATATTTCAGAGAATGTGATTTCACCCACAGTATAACAAACTCACGTTGCAACGAGCAAGGAAATGTTGCTACATTTGACTATCTTTTGCAATGAGCCCATGTGTCTGTTAGGGAAAATGGACTAGCAGAGAAAGAAAGAAAGAAAGAAAGAAAGAAAGAAAGAAAGAAAG
>JAJPUD010001614.1:185124-231040 GCA_023553655.1 Myrmecobius fasciatus
AAAAGAAAAGAAAAGAAAAGAAAAGAAAAGAAAAGAAAAGAAAAGAAAAGAAAAGAAAAGAAAAGAAAAGAAAAGAAAAGAAAAAAAACATGGCTTGATACAGGTATATAGCTATTTAATAGCAGGAAATTTTTGCTAAATGTTCAATACCCAGAATAGAGGTAGGGGGGAGGAATGTACATACAATCCATTTTAAAATTTATTTTCAATTATTAACATTTCCCCCATCTCTTTTTCGTCTAGGCAATTGATAAAACAATAAATCTTTTTTCTTATTTGTAGCACTGGCAAATTTCTGAGATATAATTTTTCATAAGGAAAAATTTAACAATCAACCCAGTAGAGCTGGATCCAGCACAAGACTTTAATCACCATCACAGAATCATAGATTTAGAACTAGAAGGGACTTTGGAAGCCACTGAGTCCACCAGCTTTATTCTATCTATCAGGAAATTGGGGCCCAGAGGTTAACAGACATGCTCAACAAACATTTCATGGTAGCAATGGGAAGGGGTATTGGACCTTTGGTTCTTTTTCATTACTTTTTTAAAAATTTTATTCTTTGGCAATTGTGGAAATATGTATGGAAGAACTGCACATATTTAACATACATTGGATTACTTGCCATCTAGGGGAGGGAGTAGGGGGAAGGGAGGGAAAAATTGGAACTCAAGGTTTGCAAGGGTTAATGTTGAAAATTATATATATATATATGTTTTGAAAATAAAAAGCTTTAATAAGAAAAAGGAAAAAAATAGTGCTCTTCTCTATCCAAAAAAAAAAGTTTTATGCTTTTTCCTATACCAAAGTCATTTCCTGCTATAGCCCCTCCACTTCTTTTGAGTCTTTCCTTGCAATAAAGATAAATGGTTTAGCAAAACTAACCAGAGTAGCAACTATTATTTGGAAGTATATACAACATTCAATACTCATAGTCCCCTACCCATTTTATGTAAAGAGAGAGATACTTTTCTTTATTCCATCCCCAGGGCTAAGATTGGTCATTATAATTATATTATTTTATTCTTCATGGAATATTAAACAAAACCTTTGGTCAGGGATGTCTCCTTCCTTCAGGTAACTAGGATGTAAGAAATGTTTTTTGAGAAGATCCTAGGCTTAGAATTCATTCTCATAAGAAAATAATTTTATGTCTAATCTAACAGATGAGATAGCTAATGTAGGGGCCACATAGAGGGAGGTGTCATTCTTAGTGATTTCATGGACCTCAGGAACATGATTATTTCAGCCAAAATGCATTAAATATACCAGGAATGGTGGCTATCCCAAATCTATCATAGGGATAACATCACAACAGTTTACCAATGCTAGCTGGATCTGATGATAAAGAAGCTTAATTCTTTTTAATGGAAAACTTAAAACACTCAATGTGCTATAGAGTTGCAAAAGAACTGTGTTCACATTTTCAAAAAAAATCCATTCTAATTTTATCATTCTGAGGGAAAAGACTTAATTGACTGCTTCTTCAGACTGCTGGTAACTGGTGTGTGTCAGAATTTTGCTCCAACTGGATTTTGTTAAGGGAGCTTATGTATGGGGCTGGAGGGAGCAGGGGCAGCATCTCTGGGAGTCTGATCAATTCCCAAATGGCTTGTATCATTTTATAGGTGCATGCTTCATCTATACCAACTAAATCAAAACTATTAAAATTAAAGATTCTTATTAACTCTTCAGTTAATTATTAATTAATAGCAGTTACAGCTGCCAAAGGGTAGTTCCCCATGAGCTCTAACACTAGAAGAATTTTCTTTCTTCTTTAGCCCATCTCCAGCATCATGTTTTGGCTAGTACAGGTCTTATGCAAATTGGGGCAAAGTGACAAACTGCCAGTGTGTTGTTAAATTCTGGCATCTTTGCAAATGCCATCCATACTTTGTGAATACCCAGAGCTCTAATGATTTCAGATTCTGTTAACTGCTTTGCCAATGTTCATAGATGGGAAGTCTATTAGAGTTGTTTGTCCATGAAAATGCACTAGTGATTTGCACCAGGGCTGAAAGAATCAATTTCAGGCAGTATTACAGTGAAAGAGTCATCTGGTACCAAACTGGACTCAGTAGGCAAGATATGTGGGGATCAGATTTATTCAACTTCAAACTTTTCTTGGCCATAGAATTAAGATTAAGGAATCCAGCTCAGAAGGGATGATATCCAGCCCAATATCTGCTTCCTAACAGGATGTGATGATGAGGAATAGAGAAATAAAACAAAAGTACTAGGAGGAGAGGTTATATATTGAAGATGTAAGGTCAATCATGAATCCTAATTGTTAAGGATGAAGTATACAAAGTAAGGGGCAGCTAGATGGCACAGCAGATAGGGTACAGAGTCTGGAATCAGGAAGATCCATCTTCCTGAGTTGAAATCCAGCCTCATATACTCATTGGTTGTGTTATAGGGCAAGTAATTTAACCCTCTGTGCCTTAATTTCTTCATCTGCAAAATGAACTAGAGAAGGAAAAAGCAAACCATTCTATATTTTTGCCAAGAAAATCCCAAATGGGGTCATAAAGAAAAGAACACAACTGGAAAAAATAGAAACCATTGAAGGTTCAGGATTTTAATTCTACGGCACTTTTAGGGGTGGGAGAGTTCATTTCAGGATCCTACTGCATTCTTACTCTGAGGATACATGATTAATGAGTTCAATCTCTCTTGGACCAATCTCCAGGTCTTTATTCCTACTGCTACCATTCTGAAACAAGCCTAGAATACTACCCCTGAGAACTATTGCACTTGTTTTCTTACAGGTTTTCATGCCTCCACTTTATCCATTCTACAATCCATCCTTCACTCCATTTTGCCAAAATAACCTTTAAATTTTTTTTTCAAATTCAGAGATATGATCATGGCACTCCAATGCTCAACAATCTTTAGTGGTTCTTTACTATTTAGTTCAAACTCCTTTGTCAGGCATTCAAGTCTATCCACTATTAGATACCCTGCCTTCCCCCTCCCACATTTCTAGTCCTTTTTCATGTAACTCTCCTTTACACACTCTATGGGTCCAGGAATATTCTTACTACTTCTTTGTTTTATGTACATCCCTGTGCTCTTCTGTTTTCATGCATCTGAGTACCTGTGCTTGATAAGTCCTTCCTCTCTCTCTTCACCTGCTGAATTCCTAGTCATTCTTTAAAGCTCAACTTTTATGCCATCTCAATCTTTCCTGACAACACTGGTGTCAATAACAGTCTTCCTTTTTGGTCCTCATATTGGTCCTCAATAACATTTTGTTTTGCACTTCCCTAAAGCATTTATCAGATATTACTATCTATACTAATTATCTATGTGTTTTTTTCCTTCTACTTAACTATAATATAAATTCCATGAGGGTGGGGATCATGACCTATCTAAACTCTGTATGTATTCCAGGACTTATAGTTTACAATTCTCTATATACAATAGACACTTAAGAAATGCTTGGTCAATGAATGGTACATAGGCATAAGGGATTCTAACAAGATGAAAGAGTCTTTGCATGCTAAAAAAATGTGTTTGTTGAATTGTGAAATTCTCATATGCTCAAATCTAGAGTATATATTATCCCAGGTCTTTCAGTGTCTTCATTAGGTCCTATTTAACTCATCAACCAATCAACATTCACAGAACCCCTTCTAAATGCAAGATCTAAATGCAGAGCAGTATAAGGCACAGCTCTTGCCCTCGAGGGCCAGTATAATTTATTCTGGGAGATGGGCCATAAACACACAGAAATAAAATTTTTCCACAAAAGCTATCATTAAGCAGTGTGTGCGAGTTTAACTCATGCATAAAATGAAGAAATCAGTCTTGATCATCTCTCAGAACTCTTCCACTTCTAAAGCTTCCTATTATGTGTCCAAGCTCTAAAACTTAGTGATGGATGAGCAATAATTCACCAAGGAGAAGAGGCTTGAATTGAAACCTGAAGGACAGAGAGGATTTGCTTTGTTTCCTAGCCCCTGAAGTATCTGTAATATGGTGGTGACAGAGTGCCAGTAACTTTTTATTATCTTTGGGCTTTACCATCTTCATTATCCAAACTAATATAGACTTGCTCATCTAAGAAGGGTGGAATACACACAGCAATACATTCCCTGACTTCTGTTTTCATTGACTCCTGGACTGAGTAGGCTACCATAAGCCTAGGATGCTCCTTTGCTAAATGAATTGCTTCAGAATATTCCAACATACTTGGATACAGGTATGCATATTCACAGCTTCCCAACCAGTCCTAGCAAGACATCTGGTGTAGGGCTTGTGTTGTGTTCCTGTCTCCCACCTCACTCCTCTGCATATTGTCAGACTCCAGCCCCCAAAGCAGAGACTAGGTTATTGCTGGCAAAAATCAAATTGTGGATTCTATCCCAGTCAACAACAGATGCAAATCTATTGCAATCACCTTTACAAGAAGCATAACATAGTGGAAAGGCACTGGTTCTGGAGCTGGATAATTTGAGTTCAAATCCTATCCCTGATGTTTATATGATTTGGGGTAAGTCACATGAGTTGAATTGAATGGTTTTTGAAGTCCCTTTCAACTCTAGATTTATAATCAAATGATAAACATTTTCAAGACCTTAATGATCAGAATTAGGGAACATATTTCTATTATTCCAACAGTGAAGAAAAAGTTGGCTCCCTATGCTCAGTAACAGAGGGTCTCCAATTCCTTAGTGCCTCTCGTGGGGCACAAAATTAATTCAAAGAACATAGGCCCCAACTTGTCTTCCTTTACTAAAATCAAATGTGTTCTGGCATATAAGTTTGGTTTTCCAGGAGCATAAGGAAATCCTAACAGGTCTGTAGTGCTCGACAGAAACTACACCCAGATTTTGTGGTTCCTTTGGTGGGGATGTTTGTTTGTTTCCCTGAATGCTTGATTCTGTGGAGAAGGCTGGGAATAACAGGGTACAAAGCCAAGAGAAATGTGGGCAGATTTGAATAGACTGTTTGATAAAGATGGTCTTTCAAGCCTGAATAGACTAGCCTTCCATGTCCTCTGACGTGGCACATAGTGCCACGCAGGACTATGCTTTCACACCAAATGTCCAAGGCCACGTTATTACCCAGACTTCAGCATTTCCAGATTGGAAACTGGTACTCAGAGAAAAAAAAATGAAGAGAAATGTAAGATTTTATGGATCACAGCTTCGGAGCTGGACGAGAATCTCAGAGGCCATCTTGCCCAATTTCCTTATTTTCTAGATGAGGAAAGTAAAGTCTATAATGTCGGGCGACTTATTCAAAGTCAGACAGTCAGTAAGTGGTAAGGCTGGGGTAAGAACCCAGTTCTATTTACTCCAGTTTTGGCTTGCTTTCCCTGCTTGTTCCACATGGATATGCCTTGTTCTCAGAGCTGGGGATATATTACAACTCTCCTGAAAAAAAAAAGTTCCTTCCCTTTTCTCCATCTATCCACACAAGAATATAACCCGTACTTAACTCTTCCATAAAAACTTCCCTAACAAATCTGGCATCCACACTGATTTCCCCTTCTAAATTCCTGCAGCATTTATTGTCTAGACAAAATAATTGGACTCTTCATTAGCTGTGGTCCTGTGTAGTCCTGTTGAAGGTAAGAACTACATATCATGCCTTTCCCCTCTTGAATATTCCACAACATTAAAGTATTTATACCAATTATATATTATTGTTTCTTTTTCCTGAATATGTGCTTCTTTTCAACTAGACTATAGATCCCTAAGAGCAGGCTTTGTATTGTCATCATCTTTTTTTTCTGCTCCACAATGTCTAGCACATAATCTCACACAAAGGAATACTTAACATTCTTGTAACCTAATTTAAAAACAACCACCCTCAAAACCTAATTCACAGCTTCTAATAAATGCGAAGCATCTTCAGTGTGGACCTCAAACAAAAATGATTTAATACCACCAAAGCCTTACCTTGGGGGCAGATTCCTTCTAATAGAGACAGGCTGGTCCTCAAAGTTTAGGCCTTTAAGCATCTAAAGTACATTAGACTCCCTGTGATTTGTTAATATGATCACACTCATTCCAAGTGAAGTAGGAAGAGAATAAAATCATCATAATGCAGTATTTCCTAGCCCCACTAGATGTCAGACCTCAATTGTGACTACTGCTAGGGCCTACAGGAACATGCTATGGAGAAATGAACCATGGAGATTGTGTGTGGTAGGAGGGAGAGCTAGGGAATGTCATAACAAGATAACCTAGTTTCCTTTTTTTCTACTTGTAGGAAAAAGTCTATTTAGAAATTCATCTCTTACTCTCAAGATATTTACATGAAAAAAAGTACTGATTTGTCCTGGGGCTCAGGAAATGAGTGTTTTTAATAACCAGAGAGAGATGAAGTGAGTTATTGGGGCCAATGATAAATTCCCCAAAGGAAGAAGGGGGAATTAAATGCAAGAAAGTAGGGCAGTCGATCTGTGATTTCCATCCCAACACTGCTCCTGTAGGTATTAACTAGGGCTGTGTCATGCATTGATACAATTCTAGTTGCACAAGTTAGCTTTAATTCAAGCTCAGTAAAACAGGGCTGTGTAGAGTGTTTTCCAACAAAACCAACCCATTCCCAAAACTTGAGAGAAACAATCCTAGATCCAAGGATGGGGAACTATTGGGATGAACTTCCTCCTCCAAGAAGCCTTCCTGATTCCCCCAGCTGCAAGTGACCTTCCTTTCATGAGATGCCCAATCCTGTTATCCCATTTTCCCAGCTGGACTAGGAGCTTCATTAAGATCAGGAACAACATCTTATTTATCTTTGTATATTTCCCAGAGTTCAAAACAATGTCCTTAAAAATGTTTATTAAATGGGGGCAGTTAGATAGCGCAGTGCATAGAGCACCAGCCCTGAAGTCAGGAGGACCTGAGTTCAAATTTGATCTCAGACACTTAACATTCCCTAGCTGTGTGACCCTGGGCAAGTCACTTAACCCAAATTGCCTCAAAAAAAGTTTATTAAATGAATAAATGAGCCCAAGAAAACAAAATTAACCCAAGCTTACCCTTTCTCCAGGATCACCCACTTGACCTGTTGGGCCAGCAGTCCCCGGAGGTCCTGGAAGACCCTAAAAAACAATATGAAAAAAAGCATAGTATCATCCAATTGTAAGTTAGAAATTTTATGTTACCTTCTTCCCATTCTCTCAATAGCAGACAACTACGAGGGAAGAAATTTAAAGGTGTATTTTTTCCTCCAGAAAGGCCCGAGTAATACAACATAGGGAATCATCCCTATGAAGTTTTCCTTTTCTCATCTTCTTCCCCAGGAACAGAAATCCAAGGTTACTGAAGTTCATTATTTCTTTCCCCTCAATTCATCCCACTCTGCAAGCAGCATAACAGGCATAGTTTTCTACTTACAGCAGGGCCTTCTGGACCAGGGGGGCCTTCGATAAGCATTCCCTAAAAAAGAAATGGACAAGAATTCAGAAGACAGAGACATACATCACTCTTCCCGTCCACACCCCACTTCCATCTCCAAGAGGGAATGTCCAGTGGGGGCTTCTGGGGCCAATGGGAATGGATGCCAGTGGCTCAGGGTGCTACCAGAGGCTGAAGGACAGGGCTTTCTGTCTCCCCAATCCAACCGCATGCTTAGGCGTCTCTAGTGGTTTCCATTGTCTCCCCTTCTGAGTCCTATGCCATGATTAGCCGCATGTGTCTCTGTAATTAAGGGGCTGCAGTAGGTGGGGGATAATATAGTGTTACTCTATGGTTTTTATGCACATATTAATCCATTTATATAATATGAATCTGCAGAATACTAATCATTACACTAGCAAGCTTCCTTTCAAAGTAGGTAGGAAAGGAGAAACTTAAAAATACAAAGAGAGAAATGAGGTCTTTCCATAGAGTCAGAGGAATCCACATCTGTCTTTACACAAGATCCCCAAGTCTCATTGCAAGCCCTTGGTTCCCACCCTCCCCAGGTTTTCTTCATAGTCCAGTTGTTTCCCCTTCAGGATGAAAATCAGTCCATGAATTCGAGCACAGGCCTGGAGAGAAGGAAGCCTGAGGGATCAGCTTACACTTTACCCCAGGACAAGGGGCTCTTCAGAAGTCAGAGTTGATGGGAAGGCCATTTCATGGTGGCTCGGGGCCAAAAATAAAAAAAGAAGAAAGGGGTGAAAAGGAGTAAAAAGTTGGTGTCAGTCACTGTGAGTGAGTCTCCCTGTCTAGAGGATGGAGAGGAGAAATAAGTTAGATTCTTGTTTATGGGGCTCTATTTGTTGGAGCATGAAGGGGTCTTAGAGAACAGAACACCAGAACAAAGAATACAGAGCTAGAAAAGCCCCGAGAACATAACATATCGCAACATAGAACAGCAGCTCTAGAAGGAACTTTAAATCACAGCATGTGAACCTTAGAACACTGAATGTGAGAACTGGAAGAGAGCTTAGAAACTGGCTAATCTAATTCCCTCATTTGACAAATGGAAAAACTTCACCTCAAAGAAAGTGGTTTAATCCAAGGCCTCCCTTTCATTAATCATCTAATTTTCTCCTAATAAGTGACTTGGATTTATACATAGATTGTTGAGGCCCTATCTGACAACTAGGGAAGAGATGAATAAATTGGGATATATCAAGGTAATGGAATACTATAATGCCATAAGATGACAAGGATGAACAATATTAAGAAATACAGAAAGATATATAAAGTTCTATCAAGCAAAGGAATCAAAATTAGAAGATCATGAACACTACGTTAAAGAAAAAACAAGAAAAATGGCCACATTTAGAAGTATATGGCCAAAAAAGTAAGGTAACAGAACACTGATTCTTAGTACTTTTCCCTTCTTTTTTAAGATCAAAATGCAAATAGCTTAAAGTTTTTGAAGAGTGTGTGATTCCATATGTAGTTTGTTGATTTTTTAATACGTATTAAGCATTATTAAGATTATTTAAATAAATAAAAAATAAAGGATTCTAAATATCTTTGGAAGGGATAAAAATCATATCTAAGCAATTGAGATAATGATCCCTGTTTAGGAAGCTTGCTGTAAGCCCAGTTAGCCACCTCAACTGGGCTCCCCAGGTTTCTTTCTAGCAGCCAACAGTGCAATGGGATATGTACTTGGTTTACACAGATGTACACACAAAGGGATATTTGTAAGTATTATGTACACAGTATAAGTTCATCCAGGCACTTTCATAAATCCCAGCTTCCTTCTTTCCAACAAGAAGCAATCTTCTACTTAAGACAAAGCCAGATGAAAAGACTCAGAGACTGAATAGAGATTACAAGGATAACTAACCACTAGCTACTGAAATAGTCCAAGGAAAATGCCACTTTCTTAGTATATCAATTGACATGATGAAGGAACAAAGAGTTTAATTTGTTATAATCTTGTAAGAACTTTGATCTGGGACCCTTTTTTGAAGGACTTGTGTGAAAAGAAATTAGAAATACTTACTAAGCTTCTTTTCCTAGGAGAGATGTCTGTTAATTAATTATTAGGTTAGAGATCAATATTGACCTAATGCCTTACAATGATATTTCTTTTCCTGACTTGATGCTTTTTTATTTCCCTAAAGGAGGCTTTCTTCATTTAGGTTCTTGACATAACAAATGGTATTTTGAAAATACATAATCATACATAGACAAGCTCAATAAATACAATCACTGGGATGGGCTAACTGCTCTTAATGTAATAGTTAAAAAAAACATTTAAGAGAGATCAGAAAGGTCAGCTTCAGTATGTTTGCTAGGAAACAATGTCTAGAAAACAGTATAAAAACCCCAGTAAAAGAATAGCAGAGGGTAAGATTCTAGGAGGATCCAGTGGTTTTTCCTACATATCAAAATAAAGTCCTGGAGGTGACAGTGAGGAAATGTTTGCTATTATAGGGAAACAGAGATTGAAATCCTTATGTTTTTGAAAATCAAACTCCTATTCCTGGAGTATTTTCCTCAGGAAGCACAATGCCCCTAGACTTCAGTCTGCTACCATAAATTTGACTCTGCTCAGCAAAGCAGCTTGTCCTTATAAGGAGCCTCTGAACCTTCCAGAAAGCCTGCTAGGTATCACATCTATATGGGAAACATTAAAAAAAAATCTGTACAAATGGAAGGCGTTCTCTACATCCAGTAAATAGCCATGTGATTCAAAATAGAGTAAGCTCTTGAGAGGAAGATCTAAGGGTAGAGGTCTGCATTTGCGTTTGTGGGGGAAATGAAGGGAATAGTTAGGAAGATGGTAAAGATGGGAGGGGGTAGGGAGAAGGAAGAAGAAGAAGAAGGGGAAGCCCTAAACAGCTAATTCATGATACAAGCATTCTTGGCATCTCTCAGAATTCAACCATCTGTTTATATGGAGCAGAGACTTCAGGGACATCTGGAGAAACTTCAGGTCAATAAATTCCAACTGTTTACATTATCTCCTCCAATGGGACTGAGGAGGGGAATGGACATTGCAAATAGAGTGGGGGTGGGGAAGGAGGAGCCACATTTCAAGAAGTCATTGCTGAGGCTGGGGGTTAGGGGAGAGGGGAAGCCTTGCCTTAAGTGAATCCAGATGGCCATTAAAAAAAATAAGTTGAAATGCATTTCTGGGCAAATTTTTTTGCTTCCTTGTCTGCCACTTTTTCTAGTTTTACTCCCAAAGAAGTAAAATCTACTAGAGTCCAAAGCATCTCCACTATATTTCCTATCCCCAGAAGCTACACTAAATTTCTCAAAGCAGAGTGCTGGAGAGCTATATAGATAATTCAAATGAAATTAATCTGGGTGCTTTTCCTAAGAAATTGGACTAATATAGACTTGTCTATATAATGTTATTAAATCAATAATCCTTGGTTGAACCTAGTCTCATTACTCAGGTTCAGGGATGATCCTCAACACCTTACTAATTACATTATATATCCCAATCCAATTTGACCACTCATGAAAGCAATGAGGGCACCAAGAAATCAACCAAAAGTCAAGGGCAAGTTCTCTCAAAGATAATCTATCATGTTGCAGACTGGGAAGAGATTGCAGAAAATTTAAGCTTCCTAAGAGCAACAAGCCCAGTCCAGAAGAGGGAGAAGCAGCATTTGGTCTGTTTCTTTTTTGGCAATAGATGCCAATATTTGAAACTAGCTCCATCAGCCAAATTCTTTTGGGATGATTCTGCTTGAGCTGATTACAGTTCCCCAACCCCTACCCCAGGCCCAGCCCTTGAGTTTGTTTTATAATTTTTCAAATTGAACAGCATAGAGCAATTTGCCTTTTACTATTTTCCTTCAGCTTCTTTGTATAACCTTGCACCAAAAAGGCCTGGATACTTTCCATGAACCTACAGAGTTATCACTAGAGTGAAGAAAAGGGGATGCCCTAATAGACACTAAGGATGGGTTTGTCTAGCAGTCCATATTCTGGGGATCATGAAAAGGCCCAGGCCTCAGGGAAAAATGCCTGTCAGGAACAGGACATACAGCACCAGGAGGATCTTTTTATTTCATAGCTGGAGTTTGCTTCAGTCAAATAAGGGCTCTGATTTCCTGGTGGGCATCAAGTATGACATTAGATCATTAGTTGCTAAAACTAATTGGAGGCAGAATTTCTTAACCTGGTACCTGTGAAATTTAATATAGGGTATTCCAAAATTCTTACTACAACTTAAGCTTAGCTTTTATTTTATGCATTGAAAAACATTAATCTGGGAAGTGATCTATAGGTTTGACCAATTGCCAAAGATATTTAGGACCTACAACAATATTAAGAATCTTTGTTTTAAGTACTTCAAATAGAAAGAAAATAAACTAATCATTGTAAGAAACCTGAAGGTAAATGGAGAATGGAGAAATCCAAAGGTTAAGAAAACATTTTTTTGCCTTATGCTTTGGTTTTATACTAGGATTGAAATTCTTGTTTCTGATAAATTACTATCAAAAGTAGAACTTCTCATTCAGTCTTCCCAAGTCCCATCTCTGGAGGCATTAGGGTGGTGAGCCTAGAGTCAGGAAGTTCTTAATTAAGATCAGGCCTCAGACACTGACTAACTGTGTGACCCTAGACAAGTCATTTAACATTAATCTTCCTGTTTCCTCAACTGTAATATAAGGAATAAAAGCATCTACCTCTTAAAGTTGTTGTGAGGATCAAATTAGATAAATTACAAAAAGTGCTTAGTACAGTGCCTGACACATAGTGTCATAAATGCTTATTTCTTTCTTTCATACTTTCCTTCCTTTTCCTCTTTTTTCTTCTTTCCTTCCTTTCTTCTCTTCCTTCCTGCTTTCTTCTCTTTTTTCCTACCTCCTTCCTTTCTTACCTTTCTTATCTTTCTTTTCTTCCTTCCTTTCTTCACTCTCTTCCTCCCATTCCTACATAAGCTAAATTCTACATAGAATCCAATACAGAGACTAGGAGGAATGTAGCTTACTTTGAATATGGTAGGTATGGTCATAGTATCCAATGAAGAACCCAGGCAAAGAAAGGATATAAATTGATCACAAAAACATAAAATTTATAAAGCAACAAAAGTCCATAGAAATCAAATGGTCCTAGATTCGGACCTGGAAGGGATCTTAGAGATTACTTAGTCCAATTTAGAGGAAAGTGAGTTTCAGGAAGGTGACTTATTCAAGATCACACAGATACTAAGTGGCAGAAACAATATTCAAAACCAGATCTTTGGCTTCAAATTTAGATTTTTTTCTATGTTGGTATATGGCAGGAGAGAATTTTCAATCCTAGCCAAAGTTTGGAAAAATCTTTGAATCTACAAAGTGAGGACTTTGAATATACCCTCTGACGTTGTCTCTACTATGCTGCTATTCAAACCTAGTCCCCAGATGTGACTGGTCTCTTTTGCAGTGGAAGTCATCCATCATCTTCTGTTGAATCTTAGCTCAAGTGAAACGTGGCTGGATGGATTCCGGAATCCTGGCCCCTTTTCAACTCTCCAGCTCCCTGGCCCCAATCAGATTTAACCCATGACTGGTGCTTCCACTGTTAAAGCTCCAAGAGGGCACGCCCAGTGTCCTGAGTTACTTGGCACCATTCCCCTAGCTCCCTACTCTACATGGAGCCTGACACCAAGTGTCAAAGAATGCTGAAGATCTGTAGTCTTCATCCCAGACCCTTTTGCCCAACTACTCTCTCCTCTCTACAAAGTCACAAAAAGCTGGCCCACTGATATTTAAAAGGAGGTTCTAGAATTATGTTAAAGTCCAATTTTACCAACTTTATTATGAAGTCATGGAGAAGAGGAACTACGTGTCATACTTCTTTGATCACCTCCTATACCACTTAGAGTGTCACTTACCAAATAACAGTTTCAGTAATCAATTCAACTCAGTGAGGACTCATGAAAAATACCCACTACATGAAGAAGCTCTATGTTACATGTTGTGGATACCAAGATAGATACCACATAGTATCTGCCCTCAATACTATTTAATGTAAAGAAGTCAAGGACACAGATAGTTATCTGTGATTCAAGATTATGATTCAAAAAGATGTTGAAGAGCAAAGGAAAGGTCCTGACCAAGTGCTATGAAAAATTCCAGGAGAGATAAATCATTTTCATCCATGGAGGACAAGTTCAGCTCCCTAGAAGTGACAGCCTCTGAGTTGAGCCTTGAAAGAAGAGAGGGACTTCACCAGTAGGATATGAGGAGTCCATTTAGGAATGGAATATTATATGCCCATGGGGATAGAGATAGGAAAAGCCAAAATGAGAATGGAGGCTAGATAGTAGCTTAGGTGTTCTGAGACATAGAAAATGTTCCAGGGTATATAAAAAGGGTGGATCAGGTAAGTTGAAAGAAGCTGTTGAAAGCTAGAAAGAGATTCTAAGTAAATCCCATTGATTGACTATTCTGATCCTCAGAATCTCCCCTATATGTTCTCCCTCTGGCAGTATTTCTGAAATATTCATATTTCTTACATGACATTGTATATACTTTTCCCTGTTCTTAATAAATTACTTACTTAAGAGATTCCTCATGTGTTGTCTTATCAAAATGTATTCTCTTTCATTCTAATGAGGGTTTTTAGATATAGTGTTTTGACATGTTTGTAGGTTTATAACTATGACAAACTCTCAAAAAGAACTACCAGCCCCTCTTATGACATCATCTTCCTTTGAGGAAGGTAACCTGGAGAAACCACATGGGGCATGAACCCTCTCTGGTTGTTTTAAGAATGAGAATGGAAGACATGCTTACCGGCTCAATGATTGCAGGCTCTCCTTTTTGTCCTTTCTCACCTCGAGGTCCTCCAATCTAGAATATGGAAAAGGCATAGATTCAGAAACACAAAGAGATGAAATAAAATGCCCCTTTTATATGGCTATACATGGGGTCTATTTTATAAGGCAAATAAAAGGAAATGCTTAACAGTAAAGGTCTATGTTTGTGACTCAGAAAACTCAAGGTTTAATGTGATATACTTGGGAACATATGTTATAATAAATATACATGTATACATATATATATTTCATTATATATAATTATACATACTTTATATAAAATATATGTACACACATATACATACATACATACATACATACATACATATATATATATATACATATATATATATGTAGAAAAATACTTGGAATAGAGTTCAGGGAGTAAAGGGTTATTCCATCCTACAGAAGAGTCAGGAATAAGTATATGGCATTCTTACCCCTTCATAGATGGTATCTTGGTTTGCAGGCATTCCTGGTCCAATCTCTGATGGGGAGATGGTGGGATCAAAATAGGGATCATAGTAATTATCAAGGTCCTTAATAGTTTCCACAGCAAAATCATTGTCTGTGTCATCTCTCCCTTGATCTGGGTCTGGATACGGTCCAGGCTATAGAAAGCAATAAGAAAAATATAACAATGAAAAACAGCAAGGGTAGCAATCAGTGTATTCAGAGTCCTTTCTGCAGGTACTACAACCTCAGGAGCTGCATCAGTGGAGATGAGGGTAGAAAAGCTCATGAATGATGACTATACTGTTCAAGAGAAGACATTCCATCCCCAAGGAAATAATTCAATTTGATAAATATTTATTGAGTAGTTATGGGTAAAGTATTGTATGATTCTTAGCACTTGCTGATGCTATAGGCATACACAAATCTATAAAATATCAGAGCAGGAAGGAAACTTGGAGGTCAACTTTCTCATCTTATAGGTATGAAACTAATACCTAGAAAGGCAAAAAAAAAAGGTAACTCCAGAGGCTTTTGCCTTTCCATTGAAAGAGAAGCAGGATATTATAAGTCACATCTCTAGAATCGAAGGAGATCTCAAAGGTCAACTTGTCCAACCACCTCATTTTCCAAACGAGGAAACTGAGACCCTGAGAGGTTAAAGGGCTTCTTCAAAGTCTCATAGGTAGTAGTGGCAGAGGCAGGATACACCAGCCTCTAAATTCTTAGCTACAGGCTGATCTACAAATCCATTCTCTTTCTATTGTGTCATCCTATCTCCAATGTAAAAAGCAATCATTCTAACATTATTAATATATATACAATTATATTTTTATATATATATATATATATATATATATATATATATATATATATATATATATTGCTGAGGCATTTGGGGTTAAATGACTTGCCCAGAATCACACAGCTAGGAGACTAATTTTAATTCAGGTCCTCCTGATTTCAGGGCTGGTGCTCTTACCACTTCACCACCTAGCTGCCCCTATTAATACCTTATATTAAGGAATTTCTTCAAAGTCTTACAGATAGCAAATGGCAGAGGCAGGATACACCAGCCTCTCGATTCTTAACTATAGGCTGATCCACAAATCCATTCTCTTTTTATTGTACCATTCTGCCTCTCATGTCAAAAGTAATCATTCTAACAATATTAATACAGATTCCAATAATACCTCTATTAATACTATATTAATATACTCCTTGGTTTTTCTAGGCATTTTCTCATATGTTATCAAATTTGTTCTTGACAATAATATGTTTATATAGACGTTAATATTTACAAAGGGCTTTACATATAGCTATATGGAGGACTGGTTCATTTTCCCCATTTTATAGAGGAAAAAGTTGAGGCATATGAATTATCCAAGGTCATAGTAGTGTGAGTCAATGACAGAGCCGAATCTAGCACCCAGATAGTTTAATTACCAACCCAAGGCTATTTTCTACTAAACCAAGTTTTTTTCCATATGTGAGACTGGCCATCTCCCCCCTCTGTTGAACCATATTGAAAAATTACAGAATAAAAGTTACATTAGTGGAGTTGGTGATGATAACAGTGCTGGTAGGAATCTCAGCTCCTCCAACAGGGTCAGTGGGCTGGTCGGGGCTATCAATTCCATCATAGATATCTTCATAAGGGGGTGGTGTGTAGTATTCTTCATTGATGGGTCCGTAATCATAGTCACTTTCTCCTAGGTTTGGGTCTTCTTTGTCATCCCTTTCATTGGTTTCAGGAACTGGTGGTGCATCTGTTGGTGGTGGAGTCTGTTCCTAATAGCCAGACACATATCAAAATAGTTACCCAAAAAGACATTGAGTCTCTGAGGTATGATTCAGAGAATGGGATTTTAAAAAATAAAAATTGTTGCCTTTCCAATGATAATGCACAGGGAGGGAGGGAGAGAATAAGCATTTATAAAGTATCTGTAATGGGCTAGGCATTTTGCTGAGTGCTTCATGATTATTTCTCAAACACAACATCCTTGAGGGATATGTGCTGTTATTCCCCATATTTTTTACAATGGAGGAAACTGAGATAGGCAGAAATGTAGTGCTTTCCTCAGGGTCACACAGGTAGTAGACATCTGAGGCTAGACTGGACTCCACTGCAGCACCTACCTGCTTCAACAGTACAATTGATCAAATACATCAGTGAGCAGGTTGGAATGCTCCCTAGCCTAACCATTGAAATGCTTATTGTGGGTACTATTTTTTAATTTAAACACCAAAAAATATTTCAGCTGAGCTACACCTCAGATATTTTGTTCAATTTCTTCATTTTACAAGATGGTGGGAGAAAAATGAATCCTAGAAAAGAGAAAGGATTGCCCAATATGCTAAAATATAGCATTTTACTCCTGTCAGAACCAAGACTAAATACAACATAATCCTGACTTGCATTGTGGGACTCTTTACAACACTCTTTAATCACAGAACCCCACATCACTTTTAGTTGCTATTTATTACATGGATTTTGATAGACTGAGTTAAATCCCCATGTGTACTGGAGCTAGATCCAATGGTCTATAGGACTGTGCAATTTTCAGGGTGAGCATTTTTGCTACAAATCTGGACTTGCTTTATTATTTTGTTGATTGTCCAGAGGTAAGAAAGTATTAGTAATGCCAATTAAATTTAAGGCTGTGCGGGCTTATTTTTTTTTTTCTTCTGGAGAGCCCTGTTGTTAAATATTTACCAACACGCCTAGTATTGATCTATAAACAATGGCTGAACTGAGCAGGAATATAATAGAAAGCTGAGGAATGAAATCATTACCAGACTGAAGACTTTATGATGGTAGGATAATAATAATAATAATAAATAGGAATCATATTGTATTTTAAGGCTTTTAAAGTGTTTTGCATGCATTATTTCATATGAGCTTCATAATACCACTGGCTAAATCATACCCCAAATAATCACCACTGTCCTTTTTTCCTTTTCTACCTCATCTCAAACCTAATTCTGTATAAACTCTAGGTTAAACCATTTCACTGGTAAGAATAAAGACATATAGCTTACAAAATATCACAATTTCTATCAAATGGGTCAATATCTATATGTAGTCCCCAGCTTTACACCTAAGTCAAGTTTTTTGTTTCTTCAAACTCTCTTCACTTTGTGGTTAGAACCCTCTGTTCAAGAAACTCTAAACAAAAATGAGAGAGGAAACAGGCCTGTACCCCTCCCTCCATCTGGCCCATACTTCAGCAATTTCTGTAGCTTCTCCGGCAGCTTCAACAGGCTTTTTAGTGGGGGTTGAGGCTTTTCCTGGGTCATCAGGGTCTTCATAGTACGGATATTCATAGTAATATGTCTCACCATCTCCCTCTCCTTCTGGATACTGCAAAGGAATCACAGAAGACTTTGAGAAGATGAGACTATCTGGAAGAGACAACTTCATTTTGTAAGGCCAAGGCAAACTTCATCTTTAGAGAATTTTTTAAAATATAAGTTTTTTTTTCTTTTTGGTTATTGTAATTGTTTTAGAAGGGGCAAGGGTTTGCTGGAGATTGGTGGAGGAAGGGGAGTAAAAAAATCTTTTAAATAAATTTATACTTACAAATGATAATATTTGTCATATGAAAAATAAGAAATGATGAACATGAAGTTATAAACACAAGCAACATGAAATCAAGTCTTGTCTTTTTAAAACAGATTCTAGAGTTGGACATAGGCCCTTTCACAGGATTTGCGAACCATAGGATCATAAGATCATAAACACTATTTTCCTCGTTTTACAGATGAGTAATTTAAGCCTTTGAGTAATACAGTATTGGCCCAGTCTTATAACTAGGAAGTGTCAGACCTGGGATTCTGATCCTCATCCTAATGGTTCCATGGCATCATTGAGCCTAAATGAATTTGCTATTTAAATTCATTCTCTGGTAAATCATTTTGAACTGGAAGAGCCCCTGACTCCCTTCCAGATTTTATAGATTAGGAAACTAATCTGAACAGATCTGAACAGGTCTGAACAGGTCTGAACAGATAATTTGCTCAGTATTACATACAAAGTAAATGTCTAAAGTGGGATTTACATCCATGTTTCCTTATTGCCAAAGCCCAGCATTTTATCTATTGTACCATGTTCTCTCTGGATATTATTACCTATCTATCTATCTATCTATCTATCTATCTATCTATCTATCTACAATATGGGTATAGATGTATTTCACTTGGTTTTTATAATTAATTCTCTTTTGAGTAAAAAAAATTCTGGTAAACAATAAACTAAATATTTGGAAGATGTCTTATGCTTTGGTCAAATCCTACTGAGAGTAGTACATTTAATTCTCAGCACCCCATTTTCATGAGGTGTATTTGATTCAATTAAATAAGCATTTATTAAGTGTCTCTTACAAGCAAATGGTTGTGTAAGAATTCTATCTTGACAAAATAGAATGTGCCCAAGGAGATTTATTCTACATGAATTCTGAGGAAATAACTAGGCCCAATAGCTGAAACTTCTAAGATGAGAGATTTAAATTTTAGCTAAGGAATTTTTGTGCCAATCAGAGATATTCAATAATAGAATGAACTATCTTACAAAACATGAAGACATCTAAAAATTGTTAAGAGTGAAAAATAATTTAAGATAAACATATATACACTAGTTTTGACTATAAAATATACATATTCATTGATAAGGACTGGGAAGGAATTTAGAGGGATGTCAAGAAGAGTTAATGGTTAACTGGTTTATCACTTATAAAGATTTTTTAAAAATTATTCCAATGATTTTTATCTCTCCAAAAACTATTGCCTCTACTCTAAACTTTTACTGTAGAATGTTATGCATTACCATCATTGTTGCTGCTCTAAGGTTCTTAAAGGCAGAGACGTGCCTTAAATAAAATTTTTATCTCTCATGAAACTTTGTTGTCCCACAATCTCTCCCAATACAGTATTCATATGCATAAGAATTTAATAAATTGGGTGATGGTATTATAAAGTCCGAAAAAGTGTCTTTGATCAATTAACCAGCCAAAATATATTGAATACTTAGGCCTATGGCTCCAAGCATGGATTGTGGAAAGGAGAGGGAATATAGCATTATAGGTTGAATAAGATTGCCTAGTTGGACTTGTTTCTAAAATAAAACTTCTTGCAGTTTTCCACAAGGTATTGGCTGGTTTTTTTCAACTATAATGGAAATCAGAAGCACTCACTTATCCAAGTGACAACATTCTCTTCAGGCTTTGGAAATTTGTTGGAAATGCAAAATGATTTGTGACTTAGGCACCTATTTTCAGATCCATGGATCTGGACAAAGGACTCTTTGCTGTGTCCTGGCTGGTGAGGAATATGGAAATCAGGAAGAAGGGGGAGAAAAAAAAACCCTGCAGGTTCTAAATTCAATTTTAGAGGCTTTATGAAGTAAATTTTAAATTAGATAAGGGTTTTCATTATGGTTCTACTCCTCACTATAGCTATGACCCCAATTGGTTAAACCCATTCATATCTCTGGGTCTCAGTTTTCTCTTCTGAAAAAAATGAGGTAATTGAACAAGATGATCTTTAATATTTCTTCTAGGGCCAAAACTTAGGAAACTAATATCATTCCCAAGCAGTTAAACATTCTCACGGAAACTTCTGCTCTTTTTTCTTTAATCTTCATATAAGTTACAATTATGGAAAATGTGTAGAGGAAGTAAAATTGTGAAGGGTTGTAAGATACACAAATATGACAGTCAAAAAGGGCTTATCAATTGACATAAAGATAGCCCTTTGGACATCAACACACAAGAATGCCTGTTTTGTTGTTGTATTGTGTATGTGTTTTAGTCTCTCTGTTGGGTTTCTCCTGGCTCCTAGCTTGTGTTCTTACTTCTTTCTGTTGATGGACAACCCCTTGAGTAACAAGGAAGCTGATCAAAATTATGACTAGGGAGTTCCAGTTCTACTTAAGATCTATGGTTTTGTACTTAAATTTTATTTAGCAAAAAATAAAAAGCTCAAAATTCTATATGTGCCTGAAAATTTCTAGAGCATTTTCCATCCAAGTTTACTGTGGTAGGTGCTATAGCTAATAAGCATCATACTAGAACTCTGAGCTTCATCCTCATGGTGTTATGGCATCACTGAGCCCAGTTTAAAATGTATTGGGAATAACTTGCTATTTAAGTTCACTCTCAGTAAATCTTTTTTTTTAATGTGAAGACATATTGAGTCTTGTCACCCCATAATTTTATCACTTGGATAAACACAGATTTTCACAAGACCATAAGATTTATAGCTGAAAAGAATCTTAGAGATAGATTCATGTTAATCTTTTATTTTAAAGATGAGGAAACTGAGGCACAAAAAATAAAAGTGACTCACTTAATATTATATAATGATTTCATAACATATAGTACGATTTCAAATCTGGGTCTTTTGAATTCAAAATCAATCAGTGTTTTTTTTTTTTTTCCAGAAAACCTTAATTGTTGCATATTGTTACTAACTGTAAGTCATTCCTCTCCAGATTCCAAAAGAATGTGCTACTGCTACGCCTAAGCCCAGTTGTATCTAACATCTCATAGATACTCAAATCCCTAAGGATGTTAAGAGGATATGAAGTATCCAGAGGATAAGGACAGAAGAGTGTTCTTATGTATTCATCTGTATGAATATGGATGCAAATGAGATCTCAGAGATATTTTGAGCTCCTAAGAATGCTAAGGGGATATAAAGTATCCAGAGAGTAACAGTAGGATAGTATCTTCTTACGTATTCATCTGGGTTGGGGTCCTGAGACTGTGGGGTGTCTGGAACAGCAGTATCACAATCGGGGCTGTAGTGTTCGCAGTAATCATAAGCCGCTCTGGCATCAGGGATGATAAGGAGCTGTTGGATATCACCCTGGGAGAAAAAAAAAGAAAGAGAGAGATGGGGAAAAGCTGTGAATAATGGTTGACATTTAGATGGTGCTTCAAGCTTTAGAAAACAGTATCTTATTTGGGAAGAGTGAAGGAAGATCCTTCCACCAATAGCCCTAATTTAGGTGAGAAATCCTAATTGATGCCCAAAGCATTTAGAGAGTATAAATAACTTGTTCAACCCACACACACACACACACACACATACACACACACACACACACATAGGAAGTGTCAAAGGAGAGATTAAAAGTCAGATTTTCTTGAAAGCATACTGAGCACTCTAGCCATTAGCTACCTTGCCTCTAGAGCTATTTTTATTCCCAGTTTACCAAGGAAGAACCAAAGGATCATGGGATCATAGATTTAAAACCATAAGGAATCTCAGACCTAAACTCATCCAATATCCTCTTTCTTCAAGCTCAGAAAGATTAAGTGATTTTCTTGTGGTTATAACATTACTACCTAATAGACAGTAGATTAAATCTGGTTGATTCCCTACAGACAGCCCAGTATGCTTTCCACTATATCGGGCTAGTAGAAAGGAGAAACTAGATGATCCAAAGTGTACAACAATGAATTTATAATCTGCAAGACTCAAGTTCAACTCTAGCTTCAATTACTTAAAGTTCTGTGGACCTGAGAAAGTCACTTAACCTCTATCTGCCTCCATTTTCTCACCTGTAAAAATGGGAATAATAATAACACATATCTTACAGGGTTGTTATAAGGTTTAAGATAATATTTATTAAGTGTTTGGCTAAACTTAAATTATTATATAAATGCTACCTATTTTTATTTCTATGAGGCACTTATTCAATAACAATCATAACTAGCATTTATACAATATGTTAAGGTTTGCAAAGTATTTTACAAAAGTAGTCTCAGCTAATCTTTACAATTCTGAGAGCTATGTACTATTATTATCCCAATTTTGCAAAGGGAAAAATGAAACTCTATGACTTGCCCAAGATCATACAGTTGGGAAGTATCTGAGGTAGAATTTGAACTGAGGTCTTCTTGACTGACATTCTTCTTAACATTCTATCCACTTCCCTGCTTCAGCAATATAATGAAGCTGTTGCAAGAGCAGTTAAGACTGTGATTTCAGGGAAGCCTCTCTTCTGAATTCCCCCTTTTTTTCCTAACCCTCTTTCTCCATGTAATGCTTTCTCACACCATGTGTCTTCACAAATCTTCTTCTCCCCTATCATTAAGCAGTTTCTGGTGTTATAGCATCATTCATCCAGAGGAGGCATTTGGAGTTGAACTAACTGTTCCTATCAAAGGGATTTGTATTTTTAAAAGGAAGCAAAGCTGAGAAAGGATAATGCAATGCACAAATAATGGCATGCTAATGGTTGCATGGTACTTTTGTGTATAGGTAAAAAGATCATGGGTGAGAGGGAGGAGACAGTCACTCTCTCTTTTCGTCCCTTTGTGACCAGGGCACCTACTGAAGAGATAACTGGTTAGGGTTAGGGTTCTATCTGTGGGCAGGAATAAATGAGCCAATCTTACTGGTTCACAGAAGGGCAATAACTCCACTTTCATAGCCCGAGTGCTTTAAATCCCTGAGCTAAAAATACTGCAGTATCGAGGAGGTATTGTCTCCTTCAGGATCCAAAACTCTTTGAATGTGATTCAAGAATACCCTAAAATTATATTTTAAAAGTTGGAAGATAAATTAACAGACACTTAAATCAAATCATGCCTGAATAGGAATTTCCTTTAACCATTCTCAACAAATAGTCATCCAGCCTCTATCTAAGGACCTTCAGAAACAAGGAACTTACAACATCTCAAGGCAGCTCATTCCACTTTGAGAGAACTTCAGTTGTTAGGCAGTTTTCCCTTATATCCAGCTCAACCCGCTTGTTTTCAACTTTTACCCACCTGATCCTGACTTCTGTTCTGCCCCAAAGTATCCTACCTCTAATATACTTGTCCCATGGTAAGAATTTGGTATAACATAGTCCCTTCTCATGTTGAATGCACTATTCTGTAAACTGAAAAGTGGTTCATGTCATCATAACAAAGATTCCCTGCCTTTCTCCATTTCCTTGTACAAGTCAAGTCTGATCCCATACTTTGATGGTTTCTCCAAATATTCAATGCCCATTTCTATAGCTTCATTAGTCATGTGTTTATGAATCACCCTATCCAGACTGCAAACAACTTGAAGGCAAGGAATGTGGTTTATGTTTCCTTATGTGCCAAGTCTAGCAGAAGACTGCAACCACATAGTAAAAACTTGTGACAAGTTATAAGAGAAGAGAAATAGATGAGTAGAAGTCAGAAAATCTATTTCTAAAATGTACTTAGTGAAGTACAAGATATGGATGGCTTCCAAGAAAAAAAGACAAAGAATTTGAAGTAAATTTCATGATTTACCAGGAATGTATCATCCTGTTAAATTTGAGCTTCATTTCTTGCCATTTCAATGTATAAATATTTCCCAATTGAATTTATATACATACACATGTGTTTATATATACACACATATGTGTATATATACATATATATACATGCATGCATGCATACACATATACAATTTCTAACAGTTTTATTAACATCTGGGAAATTGCTTTATATTCAGCCTTACCCTGGGGTCACCTTACTTCCTAGTTCCCTATCCTTAAATAAAATGAAATTGTTCTCCCAGAGGGGGCTAGAGGGCAAGATGAAAGTAGTTTGCCTGATAATCCTGAGTTTGCCTCCAGAGAGGGCCAATAGTCTACAATATCCTGTAAAGTGACCTGAAATTAATCCCCTTCTCAGAGGAAAGATAAGGTTCAGGGGCTGCCAATATATTCAGTGAAGCCCAAGCAGAATGGGAAGAGCTGAGTTTTCTGTTTTACCTTTTCAATTTGAAAAAACCCAGATGTAGACCTAGGATTGGAACTTGATCCATTTTCCCTGGCATTCCTATATAGGAAAAGGTTATTTCTAGGGATCTTTCACCACTCCCATGAGCTCACTTGAGCAGCATCTTTGGTTTTTGCATGCATTTTCAAATTCTTTTTTTTTAATTGCCAAAGTGTGTAAATCTTCCATTGCTTTAATCTAGGGCTCATTATATTTCTGATTGTGAAGTCTCCCCAATTCCATCACCCCCAAGATCAGATGGAAAATCAACATGATAGTTCAGTGGGAAAAGTTTCAGCACTAACTCATTTGAAAATGGAAAGCTAGGTTTACTACTAAAAAGAATCTAGAGAATTCAGATAATTTTAAATGCTCAAAGGGGACCTCAGTTGCATTATCATCCAGACCATTGCAAATTATAGAATTTCAGAAGGAAACTACAGTGGCTATCTAGTCTTGCCCATATCTGAATAAGAATCCCCTCTATAACATAAAGACCACATGAATATCTACCCTGGCTGGAAGATTTCTAGTAAGGGGAACCTACTAGTCACTGAGAAAACCCACACTATCCACAATAGGGCAGCTCTTTTTGTTTGGGAATTTTTTCCATGTATCCTTTTGTTTTTCCTAAATTTGTCTGATTATAACTTTTATCTACTACCAGTAATTCTGCCTCTTTGGACAAAACATAAGTAATATCACTTCCATGACATCCTTTTAAATGCAATAAAGACAACTATTCCTCACCACCAATTTTCTCTTTTCTAGGTTAAATATTCCCAGTTCCTTTCATGAATCCTCATGTAATGATTTAGAGACCATCTTTTTTGCTTTCTTCTGGTACCAATTTATCGGTGCCCCCCCAAAAAAATGGAACCAGAATTGCATGTTAGAGAAATGGACACAAGATTCTAGATGTGATTTGACCATGGCCTACTCCCCTCCTTAATCTGAGACACCACAGTCCTCTCAGCATAGCCTAAGAGAGTCTTACCAGGTTTTTTTTGGCTGCCAAATCAGACTATTAACTTATATTGATCTTGTAGTTGACCAAAATCCCTCCTTTACATTTATCCTTATTATGTTTAATCTTATTAGATTTTGAGTCATTGTTAGATTACTGAAATTGTTTTAGATCCTGATTTTGCTATCTTATATGTACTCTTCCTATCTTTGAATCATCTACAAATTTGATAAATATCCCATTTAACAATCAAGTATTTACTAAGTACCTGTTATATAACAGGCATTGGATTAGTTCCTGGAAACACAAATAAAAAGAATGAAATAATCTTTACTCATAATGAGTTTACATCCTAATGGGAGAAACAAATGCATACCAAAAATAAACAAAAAGCCCCCAAAAAACTCACAGAGTAAATATGAAGTGAATAAATATATAATTGAGAGCATTTCAAAAGTCTTTAAGTTTTAATACTTAAAATTGCACCAAGACTTTAGGGACACACTGTATAGATATAAATGAAATAGTTAAACAAAAAATACAATAGGAGGGAGGGCATTCATAGTTGGAGTATCAGGAAAAACTTTATATAGAAGATAATTCTTGGGCTGTATCTTAAAGGAAGAAAAAGCTTCAAAGAAGCAGAAGTAAGGACCAAGTATGGGGCGAGGGATAGAGACATGAAGTGAATTGTTGTGAACAAAGTACAGCAAAAAGACCAGGGTTACTTTGTCTGTATTCAAAAATAGATTGGGATCAGGTTGTAAAGATTTTTTAAGAGCTACATAGCTAGGTCTATCCAAGTCACTGAAAAAAAAAATAATTAACCATTTTAGAGAGAATTCTGGAGACCTTCTTCTAAAGTGATTTGTTGTTGTTTACTAGTTAGTCATGTCAGACTCTTTGTAATCCTATTAGAATTTTCTTGGTAAAGAAGTGGCTTGCCATTTCTTTGTCCAGATCATTTTATAAATAAGAAAGTAAACAGGTTAAATGACTTGCCCAGAGTCACACAGCTTGTAAGTAAGTTACCTTAGGTCAAATTTGTTCTCAGGTTCTAATGTCTCTAGCCAACCATTAACTACTTCTCTTTGAGTCTGCCTGTTCAGCCATTTCCAAATTTAATTAATTTTACTATTATCTAGCCAATATCCTGTCCACAAAAAGAGTCTGATATAAGAGAATTTGTTAAATACTTTGTTAAAAAAAATAAATTGTATCTATATAGTTTCTCCCAGACCTTCCAGCTCTAGTAAGCCTGTGCAAAAAGGAAATGGTGTTCTTCTGTGACCTGTCCTTAAAGAAACCATGATGGCTCTTTGCAATCATTGTTTCCTTTTTTAGTTGTTTACTAATCATTCCTTTAATAATACATTTTAGAATTTTGCTAGTAAATAATTGAAATCAAGGTCACTAGTTTATATGTTAAAAGTCAGAGTTTATAGACTCCATTCTCCACATTTTCAAAAATGGCTATATTTGCTCCATTTGAGGCTTATAGTCCTTTTCCCTTTCTCTATGATCTTTCACAGAACGCTAACAGTGACTTAGTAATTATATTCACTAGTTCTTTCAAGACTACAATATGTAGTTTGCCTGGACTTGATGGTTAGAGTTCAATGAAAGCATTTGGGTATTATATCGATTGTTCTGAATGTTAACTCCTAACTTACCATTTTTTCCCTCTCCATTACAATCTAAAAGTCATTCATTTTCCTTGGCAGATGAACAAAAGCAATTTATAAAATGAAAAGCTCTGCCATTACTTTCTTTTATTTCCTTCTACACAATGTCTTTCTAAAATCTAAGTTGTTCAGCGAACCTCTTGTTCCTCCTGTACCTCCACATTATTCTCTTTTAATAACTTTTCCTTTTCATCCTCATTGGAATTATTTTTTGTAAAGATATCTATCTTTAGAAGTTTACTCTTGAGATCTTCCCATCATTCCTAGGTTTACTTCCACTATAGAAATATAGGCACTAGAAACCTATCTATCCTTTCATTGAATCTTTTGAAATTTATTCTCCAAAAAATCAAGGGTGAGTATCAAAACCATACCCATTTTTTTTCTGATTCTCTGCCATGTACTTTAAGATGGATTGGCCACTTTTCTCAAAAGTCTCCATCATTTCTATTCATGTAATCCATTTTTCCTTGCTGCTGAATACCATGCCCAGATTAGTATTGGTTCCTCCATTTGTTCCTCCATTCTAAAGGATGAAATGACCATTCAGGCAAGTTAAGAAATCATTACGTATTGCTTTTAGCAAAGAAAAAAGTACCCACAGTTCTGCAGATAGTTCAATGTCCTCATAACTACTCTATTAATATCTCAATAACTACTCATTTAGGCCTTCATGCTAGATTTATGATCTGTTTATCAAAATTCTCATCTATTTCTTTTTTGGGCCAAGTAATCTGTAATGTACTCTAATGACAATATTGCTTCCTTTTTGCCTCCACCGACTAATCTTCATCCAACTGTTCCTCTATTATATTTCTATCCTCTTGATTTCTAGATATCCTCATAAGAGTATTTTTTTTGCTTGCAATATTATTTCATTTGTATAAGGAACTCTCAGTATGTTAATACTCTTCATCAAAGCAGATATTCACCTGTTCTGAAATTTACTTTTTCTTAGAGAAGTGGGATTCAACCTTGATACAGTCAGCATATCATAAACAGTAATTAAACTGAGATCTTCTTCATTCAGAAGACATCTCTCTGTCACATACACTGAGATGCCATTTAACTTACCTTTGAAAGAAAATACATGGGTATATCTTTTAAAATACAATAATATTCTGCCTTCAAATTTCCACTCCCTTTTTCCCCATCATGTTGTTTTTGAATTAATTATGCCCTTCCTGAGAAATATCCCAGTCATTGATCTCATCTCAACAAGTATCAATTATCCTTTTGAAGTCAAATTTTTCTACTTGAGTTTGGACCATTAATTCACTTTTTTGTTACCCATATTTTGTGAATGGGTATAGATGTCTAAAGCAATGAATTTTATTGCTGGATCCATTCCTAAATTTGTCTCTTGAGAATTTATGGCAATAAGTAATATGAAGAGAAGTTTAAAATCCTAATAATCTTCCGGAGAAATCAATGTGCCAAAATATTATGAGAGTTCAAGAGCACCATGAGATCCCAGAAGATTTACTCTATTGACTTTGTGAGAATGATATGCCAAACTCTTAACTTAGAACCATAAGACTTTGTCTATACAAAAGATAGAGAAGGTAACACCTGACGTTCTTTGTGTTGTTTGAAAATGACCTCCAAGACTTACTTGCTGTAATACCAGTTAAATCTTTAATCTTACTTAGAAAACTTTGCCTTTTTGGAGTAGAGAATATTTACTTTTTATTTCTTCAATAGTCTTCACTCCAAACTGAACCAGAGACCAGTTTGGAACAGCTGTTACTGATTGTTTCCTGGGCCTGAAGCCTAATTACAACTTTCCTTCTTCCAGGAAGAAGTCTATTCACTAGCTTAAAAGCCCTTAGCAGCTTTGAGGTGGCTTTGTTTCCTGGCTAGTACTTAACTTTGCTTGACTTTAAACCCAGAAGAGGGTCCAAGAAGATATGCTTAAATTTGACAAAATCCAAAAACAATCCAGTCAATTAAATTCAATTCAACAAAAATTTACTGAGAATTTGCTATGTGAAAAGCACTGGGGAGGTAAAGGTTATTATTGATACAATCCTTGCCTCAAGAAGCTTACTCTTCTACTAGGGGGTATGAGGCAGATACCCAAATAAGTGTAATATGGTATCATGTGTGCACTCTGATGCAAGAGGGCACTTAGCTTTGATATGTCAGGGAGAAGGGCAGGAAGCCCTAAGCCAAAGGGGAGAAGATGATTCAAGTAAAATAGGCTGCTGCCAAGGGGTGAAATTAATTGAGCTCATTCCCTGAGAGCAGAATTCTATGCTAGGGGATGTTTGGAACCTACCATCAAAAAGAATTATCTACCATCTGTGAGAACTTGTCAGGGTTTATTTCTCTGGTCAGACCTAGCTCATGTGTTGGGCTGAAAGCCTTTATGAGAAGACCGCTAGGATCCCATGGGGTTTAATACCGCCTCAGACATAAGCACTCAGATACAAGGCTATCAAATCAACTAATCTTAACTAAGGGCTCACTCCTATGTTAGGTATCATGTGGAGATACAAAAGTAAAGAACCCAATGCTAAGTATATGGTTAAAAGTCATCATTTTCTTTGAATAGGCTCTGAAATCAGACAGGAAGGGGAATGGATTCTGGTCCTGGCTTTGCTACATACTGTCTGTGTGACTGGCACCCTAGGAGCCCTCTGAGGCTCTGTTATCTCATTGGGCACGATAAGGTAGGAGGTCAGATGATTTCCAAAGATTATATCCACTTATGATTCTTTGTATTATTAATAATCTAGGTGAGCAATACATAAGCAAATAAGGCATGTTAGAGTATAGATGTGAGAGAAATTCAGAAACTGGAAAGGCAAATGTGAGCTACAGGGGGTCGGAGTAGAACTAGATCTGGGCCTTGGCTGATGGTCAGGATTTGAATAAGAAACTAGAATGTGTTAGAACATTAGGAAAAGAGAGGAGAGAAGGAGAGGAGATGAATGAAGGTGCAAGTGGAAATGCAAATTCAACACTGACAATATTCTGGACTGAATGGAATGTCTGTGCTGAGGAGGATTAAAAGTCTGTACAGAACAGAAAATTAGAGACTATTTAATCTAACCCTCTCCTTTGACAGAGGGGAAACTGAGGTCCAGTAGGAATTGACTTGCACAAGATCACATACTATGTGAGCAGCAAAGCCAGGATCAGAATCCAGCTTTTCAGATTCTCAATCCAGTGTCCTTTTCACTGCACAATTCTCTCATAAGATAAGATGACTGAGGGCAAATGGGAAGAGAGGTTTCTTTGTCCACATGCTCATAACTTGAACTACCTCCTTCTATTCTATATACTAAGCTTCTGAAAGGCAATCCATATATTGGTGGGGAGGGGGGAGATAGAAATTATTCTATTCACAAAATTCTAACTCCAGGACTGCTCTAAGCCCAGATAAATTTCTGAGACATACTGCTGGTTTGACAAAAGTTGCTTTTTGCTCCATATTTTGCTACCGCTGGGCTCGTAGCCACAGCAAACTGTGTAGGAATCATAAAGTAGAGGGGTGGTGGTGGGATTTTCCAGTTATTTCAGACCTAACAGAAATGATAACAACTCACACCCTCACCTTTCCCTTTTATAAACTTCTCCAGTATCCCAAAAAGGAAGCAGAATTCCACTCTTGAATTTCCTTTTCCTCCCTTTTCCTTTTCTTTTCATTTTATTTCTTTTCCCTTTTTCTGACTATAACAACTCCTTTTACATTTGCAAGGCCACCTTTGGTGGGAAGGGAAGGGTTGATGCTGGAGGCTCTCAGCCCATAGCTGGAACCCTTCAGTAGATGAGAGCCATATGGCAAGAACACTGAATTCAAACCACACATTTTTATTAAGCAGCATGACTTCAAGTTCAAATTTCAGCCAATGTGAATAAATATCTTCCACTTTCCACTGGCAACTTGACATCTGAATATATATTCTTTGAATACATAAGTTTAGAAAGTAGGAGGCCATATAAGCCATGGAGTAGGAGAGAGCAATAATGGGGTTGCACAGGTCTGTACAGTGACTTACTAAACAATTGGTTTCTTCCCTTCACATGATTACTCTTGGCCTACTTTTATGGTAGCGTGAGTACAGATCAGGCTTAGGAAATTAGGCAGAATAGCAGGGACTTCAGGATCTGTTCTAAATCTAAATTCACTTTCTCAAACAGCATGGCCAAGGACTCACAATGAAGCCAGGGAGACTACTTGAGGGAGAGGAAGTATATTGACCCAGAAGGGGGATGCTCTTGCGTGGGAAAGTCAAGACTCTATTCCCTAAGCTTCCAGCTTTTGTAAGACATTTCAAGTCCTTCCCAACCAATCTGCCAGATCCACAGCTGTGCAGGCTGGATACTAGAAGGTCCTTGCTCTGCCTTCCCTATCATAGGGCGTACATAGAGGCTGCTACTTAGGGATTCTCTGGGCCATGGCTTGAAGCAGGAAAAAAATAGTAATGACCCCAAAGGGTCTGGGCAGGAACTATAGCCCAATACTCTACCATTACACTATACATTCAACATAAGGGAAAAACATACAAAAGGCATCTCCTGTGGGGTCCTTAAAATGTAACCACACTTTCTTTTTGTTTGTTGGGTTTTTTTTAAATAGTGATACATTTATTAACCAAAATTAAGTGAACTGGAAGCCTTAAACAATGACAGTTTTAAAAAATCTAGAGTCAACTTTTAAAGGAAAATTTACCAGAAATCCAACATATATCAAAGATGTAGTAGTTGTTGTTGTTGAATGTAGTAAACTTGCAAGGGATGTGTTATCTCCTGCCTTCTCCATTTACTGTCTTAAACAGTGATGACTGATAAAAGATCTAAGAGTCAGGACACTTGAGTTTCAGAATCTACAATATTAGAACTGGAAGGACTCTTAGAAATTTCCTAGTCTTACTCCTCCCACATCTCCAGCCATTTGAAGGATCTAATTTCCAGAAGAGGAAACTAAGGCAAAAACAGGAAATGTAACTTGCTCAGGCTACATAGGAGTTAAATGGCAGTGGCTGACATCCAAAATCAGAACTTCTCATTTTCTGTGTGTATATGCACGTGTGCACACATGCTTGGGCAATTGGGGTTAAGTGAGTTGCCCAGGGTCAAACAGCTAGTAAGTATTAAGTGTCTGAGGCCAGATTTGAACTCAGGTCCACCTGACTCAAGGGCCAGTACTCTATCCACTGTGCCATCTAACTGCCCCTCTCCTCATTATCTTACAGGAAATCGTAAAGGAAAACAGCCCTGATGTCAGAGAACCAAAAAAGTAAAATAGCCATTGAAAGAAGTCACTGATCACCTCCTGAAAGAAACCCCAAAATTAAAACTCAAAGGAATATCGTAGCTAAATTTCAGAACTATTGCACCAAGGAAAAGATATTGCAAGCAGACAGAAAGAAACAATTTAATACTGAGGAGCCACAATCAAATTACCCAAGACCTAGCAGCTTTCACCATGAAGGATCGAAGGGCCTGGAATCTGATATTCCAAAAAGCAAAGGAACTTGGATTACAGCCAAGAATAAACTACCCAGCTAAAATGAGCATTACCTTTCAGGTAAGAAGATGGACATTCAATGATATAGGTGAATTTTATCTATTTCTTCTGAAAAGACTAGCATTGAACAAAAAACTGATGTCCAAACATAGAACTCAAGAGAAGCATAAAAAGTAAAAAGGAAAGAACTCTTGAGAACTATATTTCTATTATGGGTATAATTAGATTTTATTATGATAATATGAAAAAGAAACTAGAAGTGGAAAGGTGATTGTATAGAAAAAAAGGAAAAAGGAGGTAAAATAAGGAAAATTACATCTCACAAAGAGGCAAAGAAGATCTATTGTAATTGAGAGAAAGAAGAGAGGGTAATGAGCATTGTGTGACACAAAATCAGATCTCCTAACTCCATGTCCAATATTCATTCAACCAACCCCACATTCTCTACCTCCCATAGCACTTAGTGCTTTTCTTATGCCCTATTTTTTATGCTGAAAATATTCATTTTCTAACATTAAGTGCTCATGGGTAGGCCAAGCGAATATAATAAAAATGACAATACTACCCAAACTAATTTACTTATTTAGCGCCATACCAATCAAACTCCCAAGAAATTATTTTACAGACCTAGAAAAAATAGTAGCAAAGTTCATTTGGAAGAACAAAAGATCAAGAATTTCAAGGGAATTAATGAAAAAAAAAGACAGATGAAGGTGGCCTTGCTGTACCAGATCTAAAACTATATTATGAAGCAGCGGTCATCAAAACCATTTGGTACTGGCTCAGAAATAGAGCAGTCGATCAGTGGCATAGGATAGGATATCAGGACAAGCTAGGTAATAATGTTAGCAATTTAGTGTTTGACAAAACCCAAAGACCCCAGCTTTTGGGATAAGTACTCACTATTTGGCAAAAACTGCTGGGAAAATTGGAAACTAGTGTGGAAGAAATTAGGGCTGGACCCACACCTAACACCGCACACCAAGATAAGATCTAAATGGGTTCATGATCTAGATATAAAGAGTGATATTATAACCAAATTAGAGGAACATAGGATAGTTTACCTCTCAGACCTGTGGAAATGGAATAAATTTATGAAGATCTGGAACTCTTAATTGAACACCAGATATATAATTTTGATTATATTAAGTTAAAAAGTTTCTGTACAAACAAAACTAATGCAGACAAGAGTAGGAGTGAAGCATCAAATTGGGAAATCATCTTTACATTTAAGGGTGCTGATAAAGGTCTCATCTCTAAGTTATATAGAGAATTGTCTCATATTTATAAGAATTCAAGCCATTCTCCAATTGATAAATGGTCAAAGGATATGAACAGACAATTTTCTTTTTTTTTTGGGTGAATGCAAATTTGTTTTTCTATTTTTTTTAATTTTATTTTATTTGCATAACATATGTGTGGGTAATTCTTCAACAATAACCCTTATATAGCTTTCCGTTACAAATTTTTCCCCCCAACTTCCCCACCCCTTCCCTAGATGGCAGGATATCTACTACATGTTAATTATGTTAAAATATTGGCAAATCGAATATATGTATACATATTTCCAAACTTATCATTGTTGTGCAAGAAAAATCTTAACTACACAAACGATATATCAGATAAAGGAAACACAATGTAAGCAAACATCAATCGAGGAGTATGAGAATGTTATGTTGTGGTCCACATTTCGCATCCCTCTCTCTGGGTGTATATGGCTTTCTTCAGTGAACAATTGGAGGTGGTTTGAAACATATCATTGTTGAAGAGAGCCATGTCCATCAGAATTAATTGTCATATAGTACTGTTGTTGCCGTGTATAATGATCTCCTGGTTCTGCTCATTTCACTCAGCATCAGTTCATGTAAGTCTCTCCAGGCCTCTCTGAAATCATCTTGCTGGTCATTTCTTACAGAACAATAATATTCCATAATTGAACAGACAATTTTCAGATGAGGAAATTAAAACTATTTATAATCATATGAAAAGGTGCTCCAAATCACTATTGATCAGAGAAACGCAAATTAAGACAACTCTGAGGTACCACTACACACCTGTCAGATTGGCTAAAATTACAGGAAAAGATAACGATGAATGTAGGAGGGGATGTGGGAAGACTGGGACACTGATGCATTCTTGGTGGACCTGTGAACGGATCCAACCATTCTGGAGAGCAATTTGGAGCTATGCTCAAAAAGTTATCAAACTGCACATACCCTTTGACTCAGCAGTGTTTCTATTTGGCTTACATCCCAAAGAAATCATAAAAGAAGGAAAGGGCCCCACATGTGCAAGAATGTTTGTGGCAGCCCTTTTTGTAGTGGCTAGAAACTGGAAACTGAATGGATGCCCATCAATTGGAGAGTGGCTGAATAAATTATGGTATATGAATGTTATGGAATATTATTGTTCTGTAAGAAACGACCAGCAGGACGATTTCAGAGAGGCCTGGAGAGACTTGCATGAACTGATGTTGAGTGAAACAAGCAGAACCAGGAGATCATTATACACAGCAACAACAATATTACATGATGATCAATTCTGATGGACATGGCTCTCTGCAACAAAGAATTGTCTCAAATCAGTTCCAATTGTTCAGTGAAGAGAGCCATATACACCCAGAGAGAGGGATGTGAAATGTGGACCACAACATAACATTTTCATGTTCTCTATTGAGGTTTGCTTGCATTGTATTTCCTTTATCAGATTATTCTTTCTTGTAGATATGATTTCTCCTGCACAAAAAAGATGCGATAACTATACATATATTTGATTTCTTAAGCATTCTAACATAATTATCATGTAGTGGATATCCTGCCATTTAGGGGAGGGGTGGGGAATAGGGGGGGGGAAATTGTAACAGAAAGCTTTGTAAGGGTTAATGTTTAGGAATTACCCATACATATGTTTTGCAAATAAAAAGTATTAATAAAAAAAAAGATCTACTCTTAAAAAATATTCATTTTCTTACTTGTCTCATCTCCCCTACTAGATGATACATTATGCTATAACCACCTCAGCAAAGTGGAAAACAGTAAATGTTCAGCAAACATTTACTGAATGTCAACAATGAACAAGTACATGTTGAATATGAATGAATAAGTACTTTAATAGTTTGTTCATATTAAAACCATCAGCTCGCATCATATGTAATGGTGATAAACTGGAACCATTCCCAATAAGATCAGGGGTGAAACAAGGTTGTCCACTATCACCATTACTGTTCAATATTGTATTAGAAATGCTAGCCTTGGCAATAAGACAAGAAAAAGAGATTAAAGGAATTAGAGTAGGTCATGAGGAAACCAAATTATCACTCTTTGCAGATGATATGATGGTCTACTTAGAGAACCCTAGAGAATCAACTAAAAAACTATTAGAATTAAACCACAACTTTAGCAAAGTTGCAGGATACAAAATAAATCCACATAAATCATCAGCATTTTTATACATCACCAACAAAATGCAACAGCAAGAGATACAAAGAGAAATTCCATTCAAAATAACTATCGATAGTATAAAATATTTGGGAATATATCAGCCAAGGGAAAGTCAGGATCTATATGAGCAAAACTACAAAACACTCTCCACACAAATAAAGTCAGATCTAAACAATTGGAAAAACATCAAGTGCTCTTGGATAGGTCGAGCGAATATAATAAAGATGGCAATACTACCTAAACTAATCTATCTATTTAGTGCTATACCAATCAAACTCCCAAGAGATTATTTAACTGAACTAGAAAAAATAACGACAAAATTCATCTGGAAAAACAAAAGGTCAAGAATTTCAAGGGAATTAATGAAAAAAAATGCAAATGAGGGTGGCCTAGCTGCACCAGATCTAAAACTATATTATAAAGCAGTGGTCACCAAAACCATTTGGTACTGGATAAGAAATAGAGTAGTGGATCAGTGGAATAGGTTAGGTTCACAGAACAAAATACTCAATGACAATAGTAATCTAGTGTTTGACAAACCCAAAGACCCCAGTTTTGGGGATAAAAACTCACTATTTGACAAAAACTGCTGGGATAATTGGAAACTAGTCTGGAAGAAATTAGGCATTGACCCACACCTAACACCATATACCAAGATAAGGTCAAAATGGATTCATGATCTAGGCATAAAGAATGATATTATAAACAAATTAGAACAATGTAGGATGGTTTACCTCTCAGACCTGTGGAGGGGGAAGGAATTTGTGACCAAAGAAGAACTAGAGGTCATCATTAATCACAAAATAGATAAGTTTGACTATATCAAGTTGAAAAGTTTTTGTACAAACAAAATGAATGCAGACAAGATTAGAAGGGTAGCAGTAAACTGGGAAAATATTTTTACATCCAAAGGTTCTGATAAAGGCCTAATTTCTAAAATATATAGAGAATTGACTCAAATATATAAGAATTCAAGCCATTCTCCAGTTGACAAATGGTCAAAAGATATGAACAGACAATTTTCAGACGAAGAAATTGAAACTATTTCCGGTCACATGAAAAGGTGCTCCAAGTCACTATTGATCAGAGAAATGCAAATTAAGACAACTCTGAGATACCACTACACACCTGTCAGATTGGCTAAAATGACAGGAAATGATAATGATAGCTGTTGGAGGGGATGTGGGAAAACTGGGACACTGATACATTGTTGGTGGAACTGTGAACGGATCCAACCATTCTGGAGAGCAATTTGGAGCTATGCTCAAAGAGTTATCAAACAGTGCATACCCTTTGACCCAGCAGTGTTTCTACTGGGCCTATATCCCAAAGAGATTTTTAAGGAGGGAAAGGGACCCACATGTGCAAAAATGTTTGTGGCAGCCCTTTTTGTAGTGGCAAGAAACTGGAAATTGAAAAGATGCCCATCAATTGGAGAATGGCTGAATAAATTATGGTATATGAATGTTATGGAATATTATTGTTCTGTAAGAAATGACCAACAGGAGGATTTCAGAGAGGATTGGAGAGACTTGCATGAACTGATGCTGAGTGAAATCAGCAGAACCAGGGGAACATTATACACAGCAACAAGACTATATGATGATCAATTTTGATGGACATGGTTCTCTTCAACAATGATGTGATTCAAACCAGTTGTGCTGCGATGAAGATAGTCATATACATCCAGAGAGAGGCCTGTGGGAACTGAGAGTGAACCACAACACAGCATTTTAACGCTTTCTGTGAATATTTCCATGCATTCTGTTTTCCTTCTTAGGTTGTTTTTTTTTCTTCTTCTCTTTCTAGATCTGATATTTCTTGTGCAGTAAGATAACTGTATAGATATGTATACATGTATTATATTTGTCATATAATTTATCCTATCTAGCATGTATTAGATTACCTGTCATCTAGGGGTAGGGGGCGGGGGGAGGGAAAGGAAAAGCTTGGGAAAAAAAAAGTTTTTTTTGCAAAGGTCAATGTTGAAAGGTCACTCATATGTTTTGCAAATAAAAAGCTTTATTAAAAAAATAGTTTGTTCATATCTAAAATGAAAGGTGCTGTAGTTTAGAGTCAAAGAGTTTAAATTTTGACTTTCTAGCTGTGTGATCTTTGGCAAGTCATTTACCTTCTCTGAAACTCAGTTTCCTTATCTGCAAAATGAGGGAGCACTAGATGATCTCTAACTGCCTTCTAATAGAATCTGTAACTTCTTAGCCTCTAAAGATCACAGGGAATTATTTTAGGGGGATTAGAAGGAAGGGAGGGAACAAGAGAGGGAGAGAAAGACAGATAAAAAGAAAGGGGGGAAACGAGGAAAAGAGAATGGAAATGAATAAGGAAAGGAAGATGGAAAAAAGAAAGAAGGAAGGAGGGAAGGAAGGAAAGAAGGGAGGAAGGAAAGGAGGAAGGAAGAAAGGAAAGAAGTAAAGAAGGAAGGAAAAAGGAAGGAAGAATGAAGAAAGGAAGAAAGGAAGGAAGGAAGGAAGGAAGGAAGGAAGTAAGGAAGGAAGGAAGGAAGGAAAGAAAAAAGGGAGGGAGGGAGGGAATGAGAGGGGAAGAAAGGGAGGAAAGAAAAAAGATCTTCTTGACTTCAGATCTAGCATTCTCTTCAATGTTACCATTTATATATTCTTGCTAGGCCATGATACTAATAGTTTTTAGTTGAGAGATGACTAAACAGAGTTAAATATCAATTGGAGGTAAGAGTCAGGAGTGGGGAATGGGAGCAGTGTATAGAATTGGAGTTTTTGCTTAAAATTAAAAGGTCAGTCTATGGTTAGGAAACAAAATGGAACTCCTAAAGTCCCCTTAGGTATAGAACTCATAGTCATGGCTTTCATAATGTACAGTCCAACCCAAGTTCAAAAAATGCTCCAGTATAGCTACAAGCCCCCTGACATTTTGTAAAGGTCATTGCAGACCCTAAGTGTGGGAACAGCGTTGGATCAAGCCCTCCTCAGTCCAAGCTGCTGACGTGGAATCTAGAGCTGAATGGTTGTATAATAGAATACCACTGAGCCAAGTCTCGCTGAGATTACTTTTACTCCAAGGCTGACAACAACCCTTCCCAAAAGTCTGAGCCCTTCATCAAAAGCTAGCCCCTGGAGGGAACACTTGGAGTTTTTAAAGACAATCAGAGCCCAACCTCTTCTGGTCATAACCAGAAACATCCTTACCATCTAGCACCTGATACAGGATGACTTTCTACCCTATTTGGGTTTCAAAATCTGTTATCATTGTTGGCACAAACAGCTAAGTCAGAACCCCACCCAAGGACCAAAAATTCAAATCTTTCCTTGCCAAGAAATAACAGATATCACACCCAACAGATTTTCCTTTGACCCATAGTCTGCTGCCTGGGCCAGAGAAGGATCTCTAAGCCCAACCTACAAAGCCAACATTCTTGAAAAAGAGACACAGAGACAAAGAGGTAGAGACAGAGATAAGGCAAGATAAAGACACAGAGAAGTTGGGCAGATAAACAGAGGGGAGAGAAAGACAGAGAAAGGGAAAGGAAAGAAAATGAGAGGAGGGGGGAGAAAGGGGGAAAGAGAGAGAGAAAAAGAGAGAGAGAGACAGGCAGGCACGCAGGCAGGCAGACAGACAGAGAAATAAGTCTTTGTCACTGATTATCCTCCATTCCCTTAAATTATGATTAACAGAGTTGAGAATAATGGGGAATCAGGCAATGAGAGAAGTCAGAGACAAGGCTGAGGTTAGTATCCTGCACATAATATAAATCCCTTTTGGCATACTTTATGAGGAAGGTTTTTATTGATTCTCCTTTCCTTTCTATCCAGACTTCTTGGGAGCTAGGGAAAGCTTAGGAAAGGAGAAGGGGAAAGATTTAAATTAAGCCATTTTCCCTGTTAATAAATGGCATGCTTTAATCAAGCACATGTTTATTTTAATCTATGAAGTCAACCACTACAAAGAATTGCATTTCCTCTCTTATATTCCCAATTCATATCCTGATCATTAAAGAGGAATATTTACTTTTTTTCCTTTACAATTTATTTATTTTTAATACACATTGCTTTATGAATCATGTTGGGAGAGAAAAACCAGAACAAAAGGGAAAAAGAAGAACAAAAGGAAGGGAGAAAAAAACAGAAAAAAGAGTGGAAGGAATATTTACAAAGGAAATACATCTACCTCCAAGTTATTGACTCCTACTGGTTACAGTAAAGGAAGAAATAAATCTTAGGATCACAAATCTTGAAATGGGAGGAATCACTCTAATCAAAGAAATAAATAGTGTGACTTGTCTAATGTCATATAGGTAGTAAAGGGGAGAAGTGGCATTTTAACCTGTAACCTCTGGCTCTGAATCAGAAAAGAAATAGATATCTAGTAATAATCTCAAATTAGGAACGAAACAAATGAAAATTGAACTGCCTATTTATGTAGGATCCTAACTGATTTTCTCTCAGGTCTGAGAGGTAAATAGTGCCTTTATAATGACGTTCAGTTTTTTTAGATTTAGGGAACTGAGATCCAGATATATGAAATGTCATGCAGCTAATAAGGATGTTAGAAATTAGAGCTCAGATCTAGGTCACCTGACTCCAAATAGACTACTCAGCTACAATTCCACAAGATATCCTGAGGCCTTTACCCTAATAATTATTCCAAACAGAGCCGAACAGAGACTCTTTTTTATGATGGGGTCTTAGAAGAGTTGCTGGTCTCTTGGGAAGACTGCAAGAACTCATCTTTACTTCACATCCTCAAATTTCTGATGAAAGAAGCCACAGAATCTCCCCAGCCAGTGAAAAGTATTGGGCACCTATAAAATGTATTATTGGATGTGCCACAATATCACAGAGATTAAGGAGAATGTGATACAGAAAGTTAACCATAACAATTATAATAATTGTAATTTATCTGTAATCTTAAATTTGGGGAGTCGTTTTAAATATATATTATTACCTTATTTAAGTTTCCCTTTAGCCCTTTAAAGTAAGATAGAAAGGTGTTACTGTTTCCATTTTATAGATGAGGCCTTGATCACATTGCTAGTGTTTAAAGTGAAAATTGACCCAGAGTGTTCCTGACTTCAAAATTACATCTCTTTCCCCTCATTACAATATCTCTCAATCTTTTCTTTATAAACGCCTTTTTTTGCGATTACACATCTCTAATTACTTAGCCTGTTATGTGATTAGCCTGCTACAGAAGAAAATTAAATATGTAACAGAAAATAAAGACTTATCCAGTCCAAACGGTAGTGGACAAACAGGAAATCATTAATCTCCTTCAGAAGCCCTTGTGTCACCCAGGAGACATCCCAGAATTTTTCCTTTGCTGGGCAGGGAAGCTAGGGAGAAAGTCAGATTATTACTTTATAAGATATCCTGAAACTAGTCCTGGCCACAGGAAGCATTCAAGACAGAGAGGGCTGAACCCTAATGTTGTCTTCTAAAGTAAGGGCTTTTAATCTGAGGGCCATGAACATATACGTGTATGTGTATGTGAGTGTGTGTGTACTTATTATGTATATATGTATATTTGTATATGTGATTATATAAGCTTAATTGTACTTACATCTATACATATTCACACGTATGTAAGTTACATTCTCTTCATTATTTTAAAAATTGTAGCCTATCCAATAATACATTTTACAGGCCTTCAATACTCCTTACCTGCTGTGTAGTGCATGGCCTCTTCTCTCGGAAGTTTGAGGACTTTAGCTTGAGATGTGCTTTTGTAATCTTCCCATGACATCAACAACTCTTCTAAGATTCATCCCAAAAAGAAGCACTGTTTGAGCTTGCTTTTATTGGACAGGTAGAAGAAATCTCTAATGGAGTCATTAATAAGGTGAAGGCTTCAGGATGTCCTGTGACATTGTGGTAGATAGGAAAGCACGTTCTACTTCGTCAGGAGACCAAGATCTGAGCTTTGATATCTGATATCTTTGCTATATGACTTCAGATGAGACACAGTCTCTACAGACCTTAATTTCCTGAATTGCTGTGTATGCATATATACATATACATATATATCTATACATACATATATATGTGATTATATTTGAATGTAATTGGTTACCTTTGAATTCCTATGTATTTTATGCATTTAAAGATATTATTCTGAGAAGGAGTTCACAGCCTTCACCAGAATGCCAAAGTGAGTCCATGGCATAGAAACATACCTGTCCTCAAGCCCCCTGAACTTAAGCAAGTGAGAAAGACTTTAGAGAAAAGTCACAGTACATTTTGTGGAAGCTGCACTAGTGAAACAAATTGGCTTGCCATTTTAAAATAGCGTGATTATCCTGAAATTAGAGGAATCTAACTAGACTCACAAGCTGGTGTTTTCAATTTAAGAGGTCTTTACTAGGGAAAGGAATGTTTAAAGTATATGAGCAAACTCGCATCCTGCTGTAGTATCAGTCACATTTAGCCTATCTAACCACATTTCCCCAGCACCCTTCCCTAGGCACATCACGTTTACCTTGCCTGAAATTACACTTGATCTTCTTTCATATCTCTCTTCCACCCAATGCCCTGTTTGGCCCATATTAGGTGTTTAATCAATTGATTTATCCACCCTCTATTTGTTCTTCAAGACTCAGCTTCCTATGTGAAGCCTTCCCCTATTACTTTACCAGTTGAATATTGCATCATTCATTTCTTTAATCTGCTATAGAGCTATCTCTATTGCACCATTCAGCCTCTGAATAGATACTGATTTGCACTGAACTTTAACTAGTTTGTATAGGTTCCTTTTGTATTCCCAAAAAGACAGTAAATGCCTTGAAGGGAGGGGTAACAGTTTCTTTTTTTTAATCTCCTGCACTACCAGTCATTGAATAGATATCAATTCAGCTGAGCTGGGCATGGTAGTACACCCATGATCTCTGACCCAGGGAAGGCCAAAGCTAGGAGAATCCTTGAGTTAGGGAGTTCTGAATTGCAGTAGGACTAAAACTGGCTGGGATCATGCACTAGGAGAGCTGCCAGGACAGGCACCCACCAAGCTGCCTAAAGAGAGACAAAGTGGCCCAGGTAGGAAATGCAGCAGATCAAAGTTTCCATGGCAATCAGCAATGGTTGGCTTAGAAGACCAAGAGAGAAACAAAAAAACACAGAGAGACAGAAATAGAGTAAGAGACAATGACAAAGAGAGTCAGAAACTGAAAGAGACAAAGAGAAGAGACAAAGACAATTAAGCAGAAATAGAAAGAAGCAGAGAATGTGAGAGACAGAGAAAGAAAAACACAGAGAGAAACTCTCTTCAAAATGTCCTTAAATCTGATCAAACCTCAGCAAAACCCCCTCATCTATCTAATGCTTGGACCAGCTCTCCTGGAAGGAAGTCAACAGCTAGAAACCATAAATGAGCAATCTATGAGCAACAATACCAGCATCTCTCAAGTTTTTTTTGGAAAAAATCCAGAGACCAGGATCTACAAAGGACACTGTAAATAGAGCCTTTTGATGAATTTTTCATCAGGGACAGGGAAATCAAATGGGTGAAACATCATTAACTATTTAACCAGCACAAACAAGCCACTCGAAATACATCAAATTCCCACCACAACCACCACCATCCCCTGCCTTACACACAGAGGAAGTGAAAAGATGTTTCTGCGATGTTCTTCTGGGAATGAGCATGCAACCAACCTTGCTGGAGAGCAGAGAGTGAAGCAAAAAGATATAACTACTCTTCTGTATTTCTCAGATGCCAATGGACACCACTCACTGAGTTGTAGAATGTTCCTGATGGCCTTCCTTTGTTCTCAAACTAGTGACTTCTTAAGCTCTATGTCCAGTCTACCTCTTCTTCATTCTTGCCCAGACGATCTTTCTCCTATCCTAATGTATTTCAGTAAGTCCTATTATTATCTTTAAAAAAAATGATGTGGTCCTCTACACTTCCTCCCTCCATACCCAATCTCCCTTTCTCTATCTGTGTATATGTTTATATGTGTGTGGGGGGGGGGGAGCAGAAATATCCCTCTACCTTCCCCACTTACCCAAATGCTTCATTTCCATACTAACAATAGCTCATTTGGTCAGGGCTACAGGAAAGATTCTAGGATAAAGGATCATGATTATTGACTGTGAACTGGAGTGGACTTGAGAGGTAACCTAATATTCAGTAGAGGATTTATCCTTGAAATAGTAAGTATGAATTTATTTCTTCATATGTTGTATACTACCAATTGAATGTAAGCTCCCTAAGGGCAAACACATGTCTGTTTTGTTTTTTTATCTCAACAAAAGCTTTTGTACATAGGAGGTACTTATTTGGAATTCTAGTGAAAGGTCTCAAATATTCAAATGAATTTGTGATTTAATCAATTTGGCTATTTCCTTCAATATGCAGATCACAACATATGCACTCAGCTATCCCTATCTTTCTTTTGACCATGTCTTCTCAAAAGTTCACTCTAAAAGTCCCATACTTTAGCCAATGGGCTAGTAGTTTTCTTCCTGTTCTCTTCACATAAAAAAGAAATTAGTAGAAAGCTCAGGTTATCTATCTATCATCCTTTGTTCTAGCCCTATAGATAACCCATCTTCTCTTTCAATCTTACATTTGCTTAATGATAGCCTTGTTCCCCAAAGTTCATCATTTGTGGTATGTTGCAGCCTGCTTATGGGTCTCTCCCTTGCATCCCACTCTATTCATTTCCAATTCTCCTGAGGACTATTATAGACTATGCCTCAGAGCCATATAGAAAACTGATAGAATACTGACATTTAAAAGATGTGCCTTTGTTTCAGGGAAAAATTTGGAGTTTTTAAAGAACCTTTGCAATTTCCTAAGAGCTATTCAGACTAATCTTCTCCTCTTGTTTAATTCCAGGTCCAATTTGTTTTTCCTACATGTGCTACTGTTTACTGATACTTACTATTAGATAGGCTCTTCAGGTTGTCCTGCCAATTAAATGGTATTAATCAGTCATTCTTCATCCATTTGGGTTTGTATGTGTGTATATGTGTGTGTGTGTGTGTGTGTGTGAGAGAGAGAGAGAGAGAGAGAGAGAGAGAGAGAGTGTGTGTGTGTGTGTGTGTGTAGTCATGCTAAAACCTTTTTAAAGCAGTTATGGTCCTCTTAAATGAAATTCTACAATATTCTACTAGGTGTTCAATGTAACCTACATGATATGATCTCTAAACAGGATCATCTAAAGGTAATTACTCATCAACTTGAACTCTTTCTTGGATCTCTTTCATTACAGTATTAAATATTTGTGATGGACAAACATCTTCTTTTATGCCTTTTCTGCTGTTCATAATCATAAGATCAATAAAAAAGTCATCTCTGTTGCAATACTTTTCAAGGAAGTTTGATTGATTTTGAGATATAAATGAGATTCATTGTTTGGAAATAGCTTTAAGGTTATGTTTTATTCAAACAAATCAAATTATTTCATATAAACAGCAAAAAAGAAGCATAATATAATCTTATATTCTGTTACCAAATTTTGTCATTTTGCCTTCATAACATCCCTAAATGCTCCTTTTTCTTCATGCTCAGAGCAATCACCCTGGATCAGGCCCTGATCACAACTAACTTAAATTATCATAATAGTTCTCAGGTCAGTCAGTGAACAAACATTTGTTATATAGTACTGTGTGTTGGGAACTGTGCTAAATGCTTAAGAAACAAAGGAAAGCAAAAGTCACAGTTCCTTGTCCTCAAAGGGCATAAATTTTCATGAAGGGATAATCTGAAAATAGGCAAATACATATAAGACATGTACATACTTCTGCACACACATGTGTATATATGTGTTTATATATGCACACACATTGAGAAATAGAGAAGATGAGAAAGAGAGAGGGAGAGACAGAGATAGAGAGACAAAGAGAGACAGAGAGACAGGAGAGGAGAGACAGAGAGAGAGACAGAGAGAAGAAAAAGAAGAAAGAAAGAAAGAAAGAAAGAAAGAAAGAAAGAAAGAAAGAAAGAAAGAAAGAAAGAAAGAAAGAAAG
>JAJPUD010001614.1:231140-268756 GCA_023553655.1 Myrmecobius fasciatus
AAGAAAGGAAGGAAGGAAGGAAGGAAGCCTTATGTTCAACTACAAAGTCTTCTTTTTTGACATTTAAAGCTATTCATTATCTAGTCCCTACCTACATCTCCATTACACATTATACTTCTCCATATACTACTGTACCAAATGACTAATGCCCCTTACACATTACACTCCATGTCCTGCCTCTTTCTCTTTCTACTGGCTGTCCTTCATACCTGGACAGAGCTCCCTCCTCACCTTGGCATCCTAGCTTCCTTGACTCCCTTCAATATTCAGCTCAAAAGCACTTTCTACAGGAGATCAGTCCATGAAAAGGAGAGCTTCTTGAGGTCAGGGACTGTTTTTGCCCTTCTTGGTACTACTGTTGGTTAATATGGAACCTAGTACAAAGTTCTAGTTGCTGTTCTAATGCTGTTGACTGAATGACTAACAGTTTCAAAAGCCTGACTGCTCCATAATAGTATGTTTATTAATAGTGTCCTCTATAAAGGTGAAGATGACGCTCATAAAAATTTGGAAGGTCAAAAATAAAAATAAAAAATTCATGGTATTTGATGCTGAGGCAATGGATGTTAGTAAATAGAGCACTAGACTTGGGATTCAGGAAGACTTGGATTCAAATCTTGCCTGTCACATCTAAGACTCAGATCACTCTCTAAGATTGTCTATTCAATGATTTGAGATTTGCCTCTAGGAGAGGGAATTCTTATCTTGATGAAATCCCCAATACTTTATTATCTCTGTATTGATTTTATTCCAGCAGCTTGCAAGGAAGATTTTCTGTCCTGAATTCAAAATTATATTAGCCTAAAACATAGTAAGTGCTCAATAAATAGTTATTGACTGATTGACCAATTTGTAGAGAAGGTGTCAGTGTGAATAGGTAAAGGGACTTTCCTTATTTAGAAGTTCCATGGGCCAATGAATCCCTAAATCTAGTCCCTACTATATGTCTTTTTCTTTTTCTTTCTTTTTTTTATATCTACTGTTCTTTTTATACCTTGAAGCCTGCATTTGTATTGGTATAATCTGCCACTTTGCAAATGGAGTGATTCCTGTATTTTATTTAAAATAACAGTGAAACTTCATGGATTTCTGATTTAAATAAGATATATTTAATACCCTCTGGCTTTCCTTCTTACAGGGTTTCTATGAGCACAGCAGTGTTAATAACTCATTTCTTATTCTTCAAGAATCCTTATCACCATTGTACTATATCTTAGGTAATATAGTGAATAGAGCTCTGGGACTATATTCAGGAATATATGAGTTCAAATCCAGACTGAGACATTTACTAGCTATGTGACCCTGGGAAAGTCAGTTGATCTCTGTTTGCCTCAGTTTCCTCAACTGTAAAATGGAGATAATTATAGCATTTCACAATAACTAGGGTTATTGTGAAAAATCAAATGAGATAATAATTATACAGGGTATAGTACAGTTCCTAGCATATAGTAGGTATATAAATTCTAGCTATTATTATGATTATGGTGGGAAGGGTGATTAGGTTGCATGATACAACCAACAAAGTTTGTCTAAGAGAAGCAGGAATGAAAGATGTCATCAAAGAATTGATTTACAAAAGAAGTAGCTAAGGTGATTTTGTAACAAGAATAGAGTGACAGGTAAATGACCATAGTACTTTAATCATAACTTTATTATGTCAGGAAAAAGCAAGTATAGACTCCAGCATATTGGATGGACTTAGCATAGTAACCTTCTGGGAGGACATGGATGAGCAGTGCATAGGAAAGTGTAAATGTGGATCTCTTGAACTGATAAGATCTCAGATTAGTATTTACATATTTGACTTCTGATTTGATAAATAGGCATCTAGGCCAGGAGTTCATTAAGACTGAATTCCTTTACGTGTACTATGAATAGTGTCACACTGAATATATATATACTCTCCCAGAAAAATTCTCAATAAGTCGTACGCTAGGCACTGTGCTAGGCACCAAGAATATAAATATAAAGAATGACACAAAACTTACTCTCAAGGAGTTTATGTTGCCAAAAATCATCTTCCTAAGGCACAGATCTGACCACATCACTCCTTATTCAACAAACTTTCTATCATCTCTGGGATCAAAACATAAACGCTTTTGCAGTTCTAAGGCCTTCACAATCTACCCTATTCACCTTCTCCGTCTTCTCTTACACAGTTTAAAATCCTATCTCTGACATACATGAGAACGAATAAGTCATTCAAGCTCTCTGAGCCTCAGTTTTGTCAACTATCAAATGGAGTTAATAACTTGAGTACCTATCTGATAGAATATTTGAAAAGGATTGAGATTTTGTTAAAAGAGTGAATTGAAAAAAAATGGAGCTGACTTCATTGACTTCAATCTATCTAGATATTAAAATGCACATTAAAGTATTCCATAGAAGTCAGTTATTATTAATCCTACTTCTCCTTAACCCAGTGCCCCTGAGTGATGTGAAATCACTGTAGACAAGTTTCTCCTCTACTTATATGTTATGTAAGGAATAATACTACTGCTTAAATTATTTGTACAGTATTTTCATAATTGCCATTTCTTTTTTCCCATACAATTCTGTGAAGTAAAAAGACGGTTTTGATCCCAGTTTTACAGATGAGGAAACTGAGGGACATAAAGTTAAGTAATTAGTCTAAAGTCCTATTGTCAGGCCTGGAATATGGTTTTCTCAATTCTTATCACATTTTTTTTTAGTCATTAGGATATAACCCATGATTCTCAGCTTCCAAAGACTCAGTTCCTCTGAATTGAGGATAGTGATTTGGGATACATTCACTGTAATGCAGTACCCAAAGCCTTGGATAGGTGACACAAGTCTCACTCACCCAGGAAAATGCAAGCATTAGAAGCAGACACGCTTAAGGTAAGTTATTTATATTAGCATCTTTTACTTAGCTCCCAACTGTGATGAGTCTATAAGACCTTCTCCCCTTTTCTCTCTGAAATGCTGAATCTGTCTCCTCCTGCCCAAATGGACAAAGCCCTACTTTGGATTTTATGCATTATGTGAAGTGTTCAGTTCCTAAAAGCTTTTAGCCAGAGTTCCTAATGGTCATCATAAGCTTGCTTCACTTCATTGAATACCCTCCACTCCCCTCCTGCCTCACTCCTCTGCAGTGTAGGTTAACTCATACAGCCCACAGTCTCAGCAAAGTGAGAATTAGACTCTGATTCAAGGGGACTGAATGTTGTCATTGGCAGTCTATGAGCCTAGGGCATTTTGCTGAAGGAATCAAGTTCTGTCTTTTGGGATAATGAGATTTTATCCAGGCTATGTTTCTATTATGGACTAAGGAAATTGCAAAGTTTTCATTGGAGAGCATGAGCAACCTTGAGGGACCATGTAGTCTGTGAAAACTTGAAGTAAGACCAAATTACAGAGACCATAACTGCCAAAGCATTCCCCACCTTATATTTCTTTTTGTGGTATTGCTGCATCTAACCACATACTCAGGTTCTATATTTCCTTTACTATTCCATTTAATTCTGGGTTTCCTCCTTTTTGCCTTAATCTACTTGGGTCATTGGAGTAAAGCCAATTGTGGCACACACTATTTTTAAATCTAGATCTCCCTCTGTCTCCAAATCAAATATCCAAACACAAATAAGGAAATTCAAGAAAGTATTGCCTCGGTGCCTATAGACTTAAAAAAAAAATAGCAAGAGCACTTCCTGCTTGTAAACTGGAAGAAAAAAGCAATTTGGAAAGACAAACCAGACTTGTTCTAGGGCCAGAGGAGATGTGGCTAGAGGGCACATGGTCCAAGGAGCAAAAACAAGGAAATTTGCCTACAACCTTACTGCTTACACTTCCTGGCAAGGCTTTCTTGCCAGTTCGAATTTTCCACTGGTCTGTCAAAGAGAGTTTACTTTCTGCAACACCTGCATCAGCGTGCAAACTGACTTGAACTTGGCTGGATACTGGGGATTCCAGCCAATGTCACTCATCAGGGCACTATCTGGAGAAATTAGTAGTTTAAAGGTCACATAACATCACTAAACATATATCAGAAAATATGCATTTTTATGACAACTCACTTGTCTCATGAAGGTGCAGCTCCATAGAAAAGCCAGATTTCTAAATGTCATAGCATTGTGGCTTTGGAAAGGATTTAGAAAACATTGAGTCCATAACCCTTGCTTTACAAATGTAAAATCATGGCCTATGGAGGACAGCTTAAGTAAACTAATTTTATTTGTGTACAATTTTTTCTCTTTCCTTCCAGTCCAACAGCTAAGCAGCAATTTGAAGTAGAGAACTGCTGAGTTTTTCTGTTTTGTTTAGATTTGTTTTGTTTGGATGGATGTATATGTGTGTGTATATATACATGTGTATGGCTTCATCCCCAGAGTTTAGCACAAAGCCTTGGCCACAGTAGAGTTTTAATAAATGTTTGCTGAATTGAATTGAGAAGAACTGAGAGAGGATTCACAATGTAGGTAAGGTGAGTATTTCAGCTTGTTGGGAGCATAGAGTCTGTGAAGGAGCTGAAAAAGACAGGTTGAAGACAGACTTAACCATTCTGAACCTTTTTGGTATTATAGACCCTTTGGGAAGTCTGGTGACAAGTTTATGGAGTCCAGGTAAAAAACCCCATTTAGAGAGACTCTTAAATGAAAAGTCTCTCTTAAAAAGTCTCTTATGGAGTCCAGGTAAAAAACCCTATTTAGAGAGACTCTTAAATGAAAAGTCTCTCTTAAAAAGTCTCTTATGGAGTCCAGGTAAAAAACCCTATTTAGAGAGACTCTTAAATGAAAAGGCAATGAGCGGCCAAAGGAGATATTTCAGCAGGACGATGAGATGATCAGAGCTGGGTAATGCAGTTTTTTTAAGAGTACTCTCCGAGACAGATTAAAGGGAGTAAACAGTGATACCACATTAAAAATAGACACTAATGAACCTTTTAACCAGAATTGAGAAGAAGGGCCATATTTGAGGAAATGGCTCAGGGATAAAATTGAAAAGAAAAACAAAAAAGAAAAACTTGAGGCCCCTAAAGTTTGAATGACTTTCCTAAAAACCCACAGTATGAAGAAGTTAAGATTAAGGTGTTTTTTGTTTACTCATTTTTAAAATTTTCTTTAAAAAATATGAACTTAAATACCAACAAATATCAAAATTTTATTAAGCAAAAAACATAAAAAGAAGATTGTATATGAAACCATGAAACTTTTTCACATATATCTTAGGTTTTTTAAATGTACATTAAATTTTACACAGTAATACTAATAGTGCCCTATTTATCTGACTTCATTTCTGAACTTTCTCCTGCTTTCTTCTGTGTATTTTTTAACATTTCATCAATAATCTTTTCTTTCTTTTCACTTTTATTTTTGCATCATTATTATTACCCACAAACTTCTTCCCGTCTTCAACCATTTGGCCAAATAAAAGTCTTACTTTATAACACATAAGTATAGTCATACAAAACAAATTTATACCCTGAATCTTCTGAGCATGTATAACTTATTCTCTAGGTATAATGCCAGTCAGGGCTTCTGACTCCAAGGAGTTTGGTACTTTCCTAAACTCTGAGATTGCAGGGTGAAAGACACAAAGAGCTCATTGCCAGTCTAAGGTCTCATTTCCCCAGGGCCCAATAAGTTGGGTAGACTCTAAAAGTTTTTGGATTTCATAGAATTAAGGAATCCTAGAGGCACTCAGAAAAGTTTCCATAAACAATGGGACTTCACCTTGAAATATGAAAAGGATTTAAATGAGTTTATTTTAATGTAAAAAAGGACAAAATTATCTCAATAATTCATTCAGCAAAGATAGTTGGTATGTGCTATTTATTGCCAGAAAGCCCTCATCTTGGAAGGGTAGAGATTTTTTATCACAGAATTCAGTGTTAGAAGGGATCTCAGAAGTCATATACCCTAAGATGGTCATTGGTCCAAGAATTCCAAACAAATGGGCATTTAGCTTCTACTGGAAAGGATTTTAGTAAAGGGAATCCACTCCCAACTGTATCATTCCCATTTCATTTTTGGACAAGTTGGATTAATAGTAAGTTTTTCCTCATACTGAGCCAAAATCTGTCTTTCCACCTATTGTTCCTATTTCTATCCTCTGTGGGCAAAGAAAAGGTAATGCTCTTGCATATGATAACCCTTAGAATGCTTGACAATAGTTAAAATGTTCCCTGTAAGCCATTCTTTTTTTTCCCTTCAAGCTAAGCAACCTACTTAGGATTTCTTATGTGAAATGGTCCCCACCCCAGAACTCTCATTCATACCAATTACTTTTCTTTGCTAAACTTTAGCTTGTCAGTATCTTTCCTAAAATATAGCACCCAGAGTTGAATCTGATGATTATTACATGTGTGACCTTAGGCAAAGCATTTAACATTCCTGGGCCTTGGTTTCCATGTCTATAAAATGAATGGATTGTACTATATACCACTGAAGTATCTCCAGATGGAGAAATCTATGATTTTATGCCCACTGTCTCTGGTTTGGAGTTTTTCTTTTTCACCCAGTACATACCGTTTAATTTATATTAACTTAAATATGCCCATGAAAACAACATCTAGCTTTGATGTTTGCAAAGCACATTCCATATGCTAACTCATTTAGCCTTCATTTAGTCTTCAAAACAACCTTGTAAGTGCTATTTACAGATGAGGATGTATCCCCTTCTGGAAAAGAGAGATTAAATTATAGCTCCAGTAAAGATCTGATGCAGTATTTGAATTCAGATCTTCCTGACTCTATAACCTTCTTTCTATCCACTGTACCACCATATGAGTCTCTAGGTAGAGAGCACAAAAGGGGCATAGTTTTTGTCAGCAGAGGGAGAAAAAACAGATGCACTGAAACATGTTTTTAAACAACAGAAGTTAGAAATAACTACTCAGATTATGGCATTTCAAGTTCTAACTAAAATGTCTCTATCTGAAGAAAGTCTTCCTTGATCTCCTTCTTTGACCCATAGACCTCATATAGCATTTTATTTCCATTTTTCTAACATACTTACCATGTCATACATTACAGTGAATTAATTATATGCTCTCCTCAACTTAAATCAAGGATTATATTTTATTTAAACTTTCTTACATCTCTCTGCAACTGCCAGTAGGTTCTGCACATATTAGATACTTAATGATTATTTGTTGAATTGAAGATAATACAGTTAAACATCAGAGTATCAGGGTTAGGTGTAAAAACCACTTGCTGAAAGAGGCTCCATTATTTGTAATGGAAATAGACAAAGCTTGCTACAAACTAATATACTATATTTTGGTAAGATATAATGCTATATTTCTGTATATGTATACATATTATAGACATATATGTGCATGTGTATTTCCTGCAAGTTATATTGTATTCACCAGTCTTCTCCTTCACACGTAGAAATGAGAACTTGCTTCAAGTTATTAACATGACAGTGGCAATGAAAAATACCCATAAAAGATCCCAACATGCAATGGTAAGCAGTTTCTTTTTCACAAAATATATATATATATATGTGCATATATATATACAAACAATAGCATATATTAATGTAAAGCTTTAAAGGATCACAAAATAATCATATTATCTCATTTGAGTTTCACAACTTTCTGGGTTGGGTAATATAATTATCCTCATTTAACAGATAAGCAAACTGAGCCTAAGAGAAAAGAAAGGACTTGTTTAGGATCATGTAACTAGTAAATGACAAAGCCAAAATTCAAATCCAGAATGTCTGAATACAAGTTTACTGTGTTTATAGAGCTCCTTGAGATAATACAGTAAAAAGTGCATTGGATTTGTAGCCAAAAGATCTAGATTTAAAACACAATTTCATTATTGCAGTCTTGTGTTATGACATTGTTTAAGTCCCAATTTCTCTGGGCTATGATATCCCCATCTGTAAAGTGAGAGAATTGCAGAAGATCATCTCTAAGGTCCCTTTACATCTATCACTATACCCTATGAGTCTATGGCATGTATACAGGGGGTGTATGCTGGTAAGTGGTTTTCAACCAGCTCTCTAGAAAAACAAATGCACATATGACACACTTTTAAGTTAAATTCATATTATTAACATTTTCTCCTTTACCTTCTTAAGTCTGGACAATGAACAAAACAATAAATCAAGTCCTGATTTGTAGCATTTGCCTATTTCCAAGGTGTAAAGGCTCATATTATAAATTTAACAATTGATTTGCCTGAGTGGGTATAAGCTGACTTAAGCACACCTCTGCATATTTATACTGCTCACAACTCAAAACAGAACCTGAAACAAAATTTTACCCACTCACATAGCTAGGTTACATGCTATAAGGGAAGGAGGATTGATCTAGGAATCAAGGTTCCTGGGTTCTAAGCATATCTAAGTAATCTTGAGAAAGTCATTACCCATTAAGCTGATTCAACTAAAATAATGAGAGACTAAGATGGCACTAAATATATACATGGATGTATGTATATATGTATCTATCTATCCATCCATCTTGGATCTATCTTAATTACCAAAGATGCTTCTGGCCACTAATTCCCTTCTAAGTGTTAGATTCTTCTACCATACTCTATGGCTAGCCATACCAAAAAAAAAATGCAAATATGTGTGTGTATGTTAACAATTATAAAAAGAATTTGAGTTTAATTTTATTAAGATGTTTTGTTTTGGTAGTAAAATTGCCCAAGTTCCAATTTAATTTATTTATTTATTGCTGAGGCAATTTTGGGTTAAGTGACTTACCCAGGGTCACACAGCTAGGAAGTTGTTAAGTGTCTGAGACCAGATTTGAACTCAAGTCTTAATGATTTCAGGGTTGGTGCTCTAAGCACTGCACCACCTTGTTGCCCCTCCTTTTTTTTTAAAGTATCTTACATCTAGTTTCTAAGATTTTCTGAAGGAAATGGTAAATGGGCAATTAGAGAGAGACTAACCAAGGAAGAAAAGGAGAAAGGAACTTAAGCTGAGATTTAAATGATGAATAAGATTTCATTTGGCAGAAGGAAAAGGAGGACATATGTGTGTGTGTGTGTGTGTGTGTGTGTGTGTATGGGATAAAGCTGATGTCAACTCTGATTTCACCTGAGCACCTCAGACAACTGAATCTCAGCTCCATTTTTGCATCAGCAAAATGTTATTCAGAACAGAAGAAAAATAAAGTTCACTTAGAGTCATAACACAGTTCTAACAGAACCCTTCATCAGAAGCCTCACAGTTGAGAACAAATAAAGATCTGATTATGTGGGTTTAAAAATGGATTAGAAAATTCTTTACTTCTAAAACTCAATACTTTACATGGCATGATTTAAAACAGTTGCCTAGAGCTGTCTGTTTCTATAGGTACATATCTAAGAGGCTAACCCAGAGAAGGGAAAATTGACCAAGACTTAGAAAACTAGAGCTTGGATCAAAGTCCTACAATTACCTGTTTTCTTTCACACCAAGGTTCTGTCTTAGTGTCCAGAAAGCTAATTTGAATACCTTGTCAAAGTTCAGTGTTTTTTTTTTCCTTTTAATTCTACCTTGTCAATCTGATGACTATGATGTAGAACCTCATGGATGCTTTAATTTGCCTTTCTCTGATTATTGGTGATCTAGAGGATTTTTATATGGTTTCATCATAAGATTTCTTTCTTTGAAAACTGTTCATTGCCTTTGACTGTTTATCATTTGGGTAATGTATCATGCCACAAGAAACAATGAAATGTCAGAAAAACTTGGAAAGATTTATATGAACTGTTGCAGAATGAAATGAGTTGAATCTAGAAAACAATATGTACAATAACAACAGGATTGTAAAGATAAACAACTTTAAGAAACTTAAAAATTCTAAGTAATGCAGTAACCAACTACAATTCCAGAGAACCCATGATGAAGAATGCTATCTACCTCCAAGATGTGGAATGAGACAATTTTTTTTTTAGAAAGGCCAATGTTGGGATAGGAAAAGATAATGGATGTGGGAATGAGGATGTGGGAAAACTGTTGGTGTACATTGTTGGTGGAGTTGTGAAATGATTCAACCATTCTGGAGAGAATATAGAACTATACCCAAAGGGCTATTAAACTGTGCATACCCTTTGATCCAGTACACTGTATCTGTATCCTAAGGAAATCATAAAGGAGGGGAAAGACCCACTTGTGCAAAAATATTTGTAGTTGCTCTTTTGGGATTAAAAAGAATTGAAAAATGAGTAGTCGTTCATCAATTGGAGAATGGCTGAACAAATTGTGGTATATAAAGGTAATGGAATATTATTGTTCTATAAAAAATGATGACCAAGCTGATTTTAGAAAGGCCTGGAAAGCTTTATGTGAACTGATGCTAAGCTAAACAAGCAGAATCAGGAATACATTGTACACAATAACAGCGAGAAATGTGATGATCAACTATGAAAAACTTGATTCTTTTCAGTAGTTCAGTGACCCACAGCAGTCCCAATAGATTTTGGACAGAAAATGTCATCTGCATCCAGAAAAAGAACTAAAGAGACTGAATGTAAATCAACATGTGCCATGTTCACTTCTTTTTTCTGTTTTTTTTTTAATCTCTCCCATAGTTTTTCCCTTTTGCTCTTTTTCTCTCCCAATATGATATGTAAAGCAATGTGTGTTAAAAATAAACTAAAAAAAGAAAGAAAGAAAAGCTATTATTAGGAATTTATTTTGTTTAACTATGCATATCTTTTACAAAGATTTTTATTTTTTCCCAATAGGGATAGAATGAAAGGGAAAAATAAATGCTAAATGAAAAAAAATTAAAGCAAACTTTTTCATTCAGAACATTTCTCTGCTAGTTGCTGTTTTGGGAATTTCACATTTTAAAAAAACCAGCCAAGGGACAGCATCTGATCCTTACTTTCCTACACTCCCCTTGCCAAAATAAATTAAATGAAAATCTGAACACTTGTTTGGACATTTTTCTTCTCTGATTCACCCCCAAGAGATGGAAAAGGAAAGAAATGCTTGCCAGTGTTTCGCTAGGTCATTTTATAAGGTTTTCAAAGTATAGGTGGGGTGTGATAATGAGTCTTTCACATATGCAGCACCATTAATTCATGTTAAAGTAAATTTTTCATGAGTCCTAAAACTAATTCACATGCATAGCATTCCACTTTATCCTCTGTCTTCATCTCCATTTACTAAAAATCTATTGCCTCCATACCCAAACACACAGCAGTTTCACATTCCAATCAAATTCCCAACAGTGGCCATCAGCCAGTTGATATTTCAGGAATGGTCAGGATCACATTTCTTCACAGTTCATATGATCCAAGATTACTAAATTTCACACCTACATCACCATCATAGCAAGTAAGGACTTCATGCCTGACTGCATCCCAGAGGTCAGCACAATTCAAAGGTCAGTTACGAAAGACAGAAAAGCAAGGATGGAAGGACTTCAAGACAGTCATCAATCCTGGAAAGCAGCTTTCCCATGCAAAAAGTGCAAAGTGCTAGGAACACAGCCCCAGTAATGTGGTCAAGACAAGAACAAATAAGTTTGCTGATGTGGCTCCAAACACCCTTGATTTTAATGTATTCCTTGTATGTCATACCATCTCACTTGGTATGAAGTTCTTTGTCTTTCATAGGATCATAGATTCAGAGCTAGAAGGAACTTTAAAGGTCACTGAAGGACCCAGTTCCTTCATTTTACAGGAAGGGAAACTGAGGCCCAGAAAAGTTAATTGACCTACCCTGTATTACAGTTCATAAGTATCTGAGGTGGGATTTCAAACCTGAGTTCCTGACTCCAAGGTCAGCACTCTCCAATGCATCAAGCTGGCTCTTCAATTATCTATAAAAATAGTTGCTTACCTAGCTGACAATTAAATAGAATTATGCTCATAAAGATGAAAATCTGTATCTCTATATTGTTCACTATGAAAGCAGAATTTTCTCAGATTACAATCTTAATTCCTCTAAAATGCAGACTCCTTTATATTCAATTCAAAAATATGTGTTAAATACTGTGTACAAGGCATTATGCTAGGTCCTAGGGATACAAAGACAAAAATGAAATAGCCCTAGTGTTCAAAAGGCTTACATACTATTGGAGGTGGGAGGACTATGGTATGGATAAAATAATCCAAAGAGATTTCAATATCATAGCACACTAGCAATATACATTTTAGCATACAAAAATCATGTTTCTATTTTTGCATTCCTGGTTCCCAGCATGGGCTTGCACACAATAGGGGCTTAATAAATGCTTATGGAATTGCATGATCCATTGAGTTCCCAAAGCATACTTTGCTGGTTCTCATTTGCTCTTCCACAGTACAACTTGTAAGGATTTTTGTAGTCATATAATCCAATTCCTACTTGTATATACACAGGAGCTCATCTTGAAAATGACAGAAGAGAATAAAGCAACTGAATAAACTGCTCCTGTTCTGGGAACATTAGTGTTATAAACAGTTGGAGTCTTAATGCTAGACTCAAAAGCCATCACCATTTCCTCCCTCAACCTTAAGCACCTGGGGTTGGCCACAACTAAATGACTGTACTTCCAACAATCAGGGATCTCCCAAAACACAAGAGTGAAAGGGCAAAACATGGAAAATGATAGTTCCTTCCAAGATTCTTTCTTCATGATTGTAGAAGCTATGGTTCAGGGTGAAAAAGTCAATTGACCTCCAACCAATATTCTGTACAACTCATTAGGAAGACCCTCTTCCAATTCCCCTCCTTAGGGCAAAGTATTTAATATGACAATATACATCCAACTTTGCTAGACTCTTAAAGCATAAAGACAGCCACCTGCATTGGCCCATTGGGGGTATCTGGTGTAGACTATAATTTCCCTCTGGATTTTGGCAAAGGGCCTGCGTTACCGCCCAAAATCAAGTTTTGAAAAATGGTCCATAGAGTGAACATGTGTTTCATCCATTCCTACCTTCTTTCAGAAGACTGTGCAAGGAAGCAATCTAGAATAGGCCAGACAGTGACAGTAATGTGTAAATTAACAGGTTTTAACTACAAGGCAAATAAAAATCACTCTCATTTTGGCTTCATGCTGATTTTTCCTTTAAAGGGAATCAAAGAAAAAAATCTCTGATGAATAAAGTGACTGATGGTCTGGGAATGTTCTAAGGTCAATAAGATAACTGAGAAGGAAAACTTGGAGAAGAAAGAAAAATAAGAGCAAAAGAAAGAAGAAAAGGAGAGAGAAGGAAGCTACTCCTGCCTGCATTCTCAACATTATTGTAGATATCTCATTTGCCTTATGCCTCAGTTAACAAAACATTAAAATAAAGACAGAGCTCAAACTGTTCTGTAAAATGCCTCATGGAGGCATCGTAGACTGAATATCCTACTATCTGCTGAGAGTTTTGAGAATGGGATTAGTAGATGAGTTCTCATTATAGAGTATCTAAATTCTTGAGCTCTACTTGGCTCTTTTTCTCAACTTCCTTTCCTCATTCTGCCTTCTATTCTACTGCTTGATAGCCCAAAAATGTTTGTGGGAGAAAAGTTTTTTTAAGCTAAAATGAGGTAGCAATGCTAATAAAAGTGTTATTTAGCACATTGCAGTTTATGAAGCGCTTTCCTCAAAACAACTCTGAGAGGCAAGTAGTAAGATATCTCCATGTAAGAGGATGAGCAAATGGAACATCAGAGAAGTTATGGGATTTGCCCAAAGTCATATTGTTAGTAAATGTTGGAACTACAATATTTAATATTTGGAGATTTCATAGGTTTTTCATGTTAGTGGAAGGAAGGAAACAGTTACTGTGCTAAGTATTTTACAAATATTATCTCATTTGATCCTCACAAGAACCCTGGGAAGTATGTTATAATTAGGCCCACTTTACAGTTGAGGAAACTAAGGCAAACAAAGGTTAACTGGCTTGCTTAGGGTCACATGGCTAGTTAGTATCTGAGGCCAGATTTTAACTCTGGTCTTCCTAACTATAAATTCTGCACTTCATCCACTAAGTAACCTAGCTGCCTTAGAAAAATCAAAGGTCTACAAACTAGATATCTGGTTGTTTTTATCTAGATATCTGGAAGACTAGATTGTGAGGATAGAGAATTCTACAGTTAGAGTAACTGATGGCAGAGAAATCTGAAAAACATTCAGGCTGAAATTCTTAATGAAGTTTCCTTCACTAACGATCTTAGAGGCAATAATGATATGTGACATTTCTATATCATTTTAAGTTTCAAAGTCCTAAATATATATTATTGTCTCCTTTGACCCATAATAACCACATTATAGCCTTGTTGCAATATTCTTATCTTCATTTTACAGATGAAGAAACAGGCTTAGAGAAATGAAATATAGCTAGTAAGTAGCAAAGCTTGAATTTCTATCTAGATCTTCTGAATATAAATAAGTCTAATGCTCTTTCCACTAGTCTGTTGTTTTTTCTCTGCTTTCTCTTTTGTTTCCTTTAATCATCTTTCCAATACTCTCTTATCACATAGTCTTTAATCCATTCTACTATTGGTTCCAGCTTCAGTGAAAAGAAAGTGTGGGGGCAGCTAGGTGGTGCAGTGGTTAGAGCACCAGTCCTGAAGTCAGGAAGGCCTGAGTTCAAATTTGGTCTCAGACACTTAACACGCCCTAGCTGCGTGACCCTGAGCAAGTCACTTAATCCCAATTGCCTCAGCAAAAAGGGAAAAAAAAGTGTGGCTGTACTCAGCTAACTCCATCCCCCAATCCCACCCCAGGCCTCTTTAAGCTGTGGGAGTTCCCAAGAACAGACTTCTGGCATTACAAAGACATAACTGAGGGCATGGCATAGTGGTCAAGGGCTCCCTAAAATTCCAGTACCTCTCAAGAACATAACCTTTTACAAAGGCCTTTAGGCAGAGCACCAGCGGCTACCAAGAAAAGGAAACTTCCTAACTAACAAAATTCCCAAATTTGCACCAAGGGTGAACTTGTTCTTCATTTCCCAGGCAAGGTCTGCTTCATCTGAGATTACCCTTCATAATCGCATGCTAGGATTGTCCATCCTGTTTGCCAAGGCTTCAGTGGAATATTCTCCTTGCCAGCAAAGCTGTTTATCCAATTTTCTTGCTTCAGCTGCAAAAGGATGTCTAACATTGCATGGTAAGCACGTCTCTGCTCACTCTCTGATTTGCTTCATTTCGCTATTTTCCTAATATATTGGGTCACCTTTGCAAAGCACATTCTTTTTCTGAAACCCCTTAGGTGTGATATTTCCCCCAGGACCTACATATCAGAAAATCCATTGTAAACCCTGGCATGATGTCATTAGAAAAGGACAGGTTTCCAACATTACGTCATCCCCATCTGGGCTGAGAAACAGGATTCAACTTCTCACAATTTCCATGGAACAAACCCCGAACCCCTTGCTGACTATTCAACAAGAGAAATTGAATTAAGCAGTCAATTGAAAGTATAATGATGCTTTATCTAACAAGCAGATCTCTTCTGCAAAAGCTCCCCTGGCCTTTCCCTGACCAACAGTGAATGGTCAGATCACCTATGTTTTGCCCGCTAAATGTCAGGGGTAAACTTTTATTACTTTCCTTGCCAATTTACTCTATAGAAAAGAGCCAGAATTCTAAAAGATTAATTTTCCTCCAACATGAGACTATAGAACAGTCTCGTTTATTAGAAAAGATTAGTAGGTAATTATTGTCCAGCTACCCCCAATTCTATCTATCATAAAGTATTTTTATTCTTGCATACCTTTGTCTCATCAAACCACACCATTCTCAGGGTCCACTATCCATAAAGTGAGGTGCCCTTAACTTTAGCCAAAATCTCTGTTTTATAGATTCTTCAACATTTCCTTCTGCACATAATTCCATATCCCTTAATCTGGCCAAGGATTTCACTCTAATTTATTCATTAGAGAATTACCCAAACTCAAGAAGCCATGTACATTCCAAGTTCCTGCCACCTATTTTTGCCTAGGTGATGACTGATATTCCAATGGTGCTAAAAGAGAATCCCAAACTAAGCTTTTCATTTATATTAATTAAACCTAGTTTGCAAAATTAATTTAATAAAAATCCACCTTGGGTACATTTTTCATAATCAGGGTGGATTTCACTAGGCTTTGTCTACACTACAAAGCATTTTGTAATATTCCCATTTCCTTGAAATTAATTGGGTCATACCCACTTTTCTATGTCTAACCTTGCTAGAAGGAATGGTCAAGAGGACAAGCCCATCAATAAAAAATTTTCAAACTTTTTCTGCTTGATGGCAATAATTCATCATGATGAGCCATTTACTTTCTTCCCATAGGAAACTTATGTGTCCTTTCTCACCAACGATTCAAAATACTCCCATGTCATTGTTTGGGAGCTAAAAATGGACCACTGAAACACACCCTTTGCTTAGTCATCAAAACAATTGTCTTAAAACACAAATCTAAACACATCCCCCAGCAAACTCCACAATCTTCAGTGGTCCCCTTTTATCTTTAATATCAAATATAAGGTCCTCTGCCTGGCATTTCAAGCATTTTATAACAACTTCAACCTGCCTTTCAAGGACAATTATGCATTATTCCTTTTCATGTTCACTGTAGTTTAGCCAAATTTGCTGGATTATTCTTCTTCATACACAGCACACACAGAATGTACCCCAGCCTAAGATGCCCTTCCCCTTCCCTTTTGTTCCCCAGAATCCTTACTATCTTTAACATTTCAGCTCAAGTATCATCTTCTAATGAGTCCTTTCCTGATCACCCCAGATGGTAAGACCTTTGCCCCCAAAAATTCTATTTTGTATCTCTCTTATATACATTTATGCTTCCTTCGCTTAACACCTTAGCTACACCCCTGGAGTTCAGGTTCTTTTCTATTTTTCTTTAGTTTCCTATTCAATCAACTATAGATTCTATAATTCCAACATCTATCACAATGTCTGACACACAGTAGTAGGTGCTTAATAATTATCTGTTATGTGATTAACTTTAGAAGTCATCCAGCCTTGCCTGTGCATTTTATAGATGAGGAAATTAAATCCTCGATAAATTAAATGATATCCCTACAGTCGCCTGGGCAGGGGAGTTATCAGGATGAAAACTTAGGCCCTCTGATGCCAGATTCAGCATTCTTTCCAATGTGTCACCTTACCTCTGCTTCCAGTCTCAGATTAATGGGTCTTAACTCTGCCCAAACAGCCTGTAAAGGTCCTTCCAGTGTCTTCTGGCAGGGAAGGGTACTTTATGCTGACAAGCTGAGTTCTTTTCCCTGGGAAACAGGGCAGTAAGGTGATCCTGAACATTAAAGCCAAGCCAATAGCTTATGTTTTGGTTTTGTGTAGATGGATAGCACTGTTTGGAACAGGGCAGAAAACCTCATCATTAATCTTCCAGCAGCAGACTAGAACATGGCGGCAGACATTCAAGACAGGGCCATGATTCCAGGGGAACTGAATCCCAAGCAAATCCCTCCTTATGTTCCAAATGTGCTGGTCCCACCAGCAAGGCTGCCTTAAAAAAACAACCATGGATCCAGGAAAGGGGAAAAAACTGCCTATTAAAGCCATAAATTCATAGGAGATTTAAGGGGCTCGGAGACATCTTTAATAAAAGAATCCAGAGAGGTGTTGGCTTCATGTTTTACATTTTCCATCACCCTGTGCCATATTATAGACATGGGGCTGTAATGTGGTCTCCTCATGCTTGCTCCTAAAGGTTCAGCAGCAAAGGAGGTGAAATCAGAATTGGCACAGTGAGCTGCCCAGGCTGCCAGCCCTATAAATTCATTCTCTCCTTTCAGCAGTTTTCCAAGATAGTGAAAAAAACTTCTGCATATGTCTGTGGTTCATATTGACAGAGAAATTTAGGTTAGTCAAATGCACAACACATTATAGAAGTTGAGAAAAACATAGTAAATAAATGCTCAGTTAAAAGGTTATCTTTTTTCCCCCTTCATACAGAAATGGAATTGCTTTCCCCAGGAGATCCTCATTTCAGGGGCGGGAGGGGGGTAGGGTTGTGTGTATGTGTGTGTATTATATAAAGAAATACATACATGCAAATAAATGAATTAATACACACATATACACATGTGGGTGAGAATATATATAGAAATATTTGTGTTTATAAATGTATACATTATAAGATTATATATTTAGAACTTGAAGAGACCTTAGAGGTCATGGAATTCAATCTCCTCATTTTACACAAGAGGAAACTTTGCTGAGAAAAGTGAAGTGACTTGCCACACAGCTAGAAAATGTGCAAGGTAGGGTGTGAGCTCAGGTCTTCCTGAATCCATTCCCAGGGCTCTATCCACCGTGCCAATTCAATGTGCCTTGATATTCCTCACATGTATATTTATGTTACAATATAATATAATACAACAAACCATACTATACTAAAAATATAGCATAACTGCATATTTATATTAGCTCGTTGAACTTAAAATAGGTGATAACTTTAAATACCATTTAGTTCCCAAGTGTACAGATTTCACTGGGGTAACTGGAGACAGGCTACCCCAGGACAGAGCAGGAGAGGTAATACAGAATAATGGAAAGACACTGAATTTTGAAACATAAAAATTGGATGTTAATATTGGCTCTGCCACATTTTACTTGGGTGAGATATTTCATTTCTCTGGGCCGCCATGTCCTTAGATATACAATTTGACAGATAAGGAACCTGAGGCTTAGAAAGCTCTTACCTTAGACTTCTTAGGGTATGAGAATCAGAACTAAGATTTGAACCCAGACGACTCCAAATCTACGACTCTTTCTAAAATACTACTGTCACACACACACACACAGACACACACAAACACACACACTGCCTTTAGACAATGATTTCAAAATATCTTGGAACAAACCCATTTCTGTTCCAAAAGGACTTTTTCATGGATGACAGAAAATTCAGGTTCGTCAGAGTGGAGAAGCCAGAAATTGCTTCTTCAGCAATTTGTTTCCCTCCTTAAATCCCATCTTGGGAAAGGGAAATTCCAGGAAAGAATATGTCAGTGGAAAAGTTAGGCCAGTGGAAAAAGGAAAGCTGGGATTTCCACAGCCACTTCATTTTTTTATGTTTAAAATGAGAGAAGACATAAGGGTGAACCGTTATTTCAGTTGGATGCCATTATATTTCCTGCAGGACACTGAACTTGTACTCAAAAAACCTAAGTTTATCATTTGTTTGGTCTTGTTACTCCTTGAAACATTCAACAGCTTAAAAGCAGATTTGGCTTCCCTCCCAGAAATTCAGTGGCTCCACCTCATCCAAACTGTACTTTCTCTATGTACTCTCCATATCTTGATTTCTCCTCCCCCTTTCCTCCTCATAAAAGAGCAAAGCAAATAGGTGGTTCTAATGCTCCTTCTACTTCAGTGGCAAGCAGCCACTTCTTCATTATCCAGCTCTCTGACTTTGGCCTCCAATGGGCCATCTTCTGGTCCCAACTATAGTCATTCAGAAATTAGCCATTTTATACGTGTTCTTATATAGAATAATCAACCGGTCAATCAGTATTTATACCTATTACATGCCAACCACGGTGCTAAATCCTGGGAATCCAAATAAGAGGAATTCCTACATGCCAAAAGCATGATGAGGAGCTTCCATTCAAAAGCTAAAAGGAACTTTAGAGATCCTTACTTCAAGCCCCACTTTCCTTCTACATATAGGGAAAAAGAGGCCCAGAGGAGTAAAATATTTCATCCAAGATCACACTAATAGTAAGCAGCAATGCCGAGCCCAGAAGTCATTTTATGATTTTAAATCCAATGTTTTTTCCACTATCCCACTCTCTTCCTTCTCTTCCAACTACCTATGTGAGGCAAACAGACTCAGGACAACCACAGCTACATTCTACACTTTATTTGGCAAGATAGGAAGGGAAAATTTCACATTATGTTGCTAAATAATCCAAGGGGCCTTGGGAAGTCAATGGGAAGGCCAAGCAAGATCAGTTCCTTTTGTGTTTTTGAAAGATCAGCTGAGAAAGTCATTACTGTTAACCCATAGCATGTACTTATATAGGCTTAGAACTTTTCATATAATAATCTCCTCCACACCTGTAGCTCCAGCTACCTCTAAGATATCTCTGACCAGCTGTCTCATCGGCACTTCAAATTCAACATATCCAATCTAAATTTGATACTCTTTTTAACTTTGCCATTTTTGTCAATGATACTACCAAACTAGATTATTTACTCAGATTCCTACATTCAAGATTTCCTTTTTCCCCTTTTTTATATTTCCTTTACCTTTCATATTCAGTATTTTTGTTATAAAGTCTTATTGATTAGATTATATTAAATTGATTATAGTATAATATTAGATTAGATTATGTATTAGATTGATTAGATTATAAGCTCCTCCATTAGATTGTGAGTTCTTTGAGGGAAAGGATTGTTTTTTGCCTCTTTTTTGTATCCCCAGAACTTAGTACAATGCCTAGCATATATAGTAGGTGCTTAATAAATGTTTATTCATTGGGCTTCTGTTTTATTCATTCCTTCTTCTATTTTTCCACTACCATCACTTCAAGGATAGGTCCTCAATGACACATAGATTTTTCCAATAGGCTGCTAACAGGTTCTGTACCCCTCTGCACTACATCCTTAATAGACTGTCACCCCTTTGCTCAAAAGTATTCAGTGCTTCCCTCCTGCCGAATGACAAAAGTTCAAATTCCCCTATCACAGTATTCAAGAACTTTACAATCTGGTTTCTAACCTTCTAACTTTTCTGGTTTTGCCTCACACAGTATTCTAAAATCTAGCCAAAGTGGAGTATCTCTTCTTTTCCCCAGATGTTCTACATTTCCCCCTGTCCCTTCATGCTCATAGTGTTTGCTCTGGTTGGAATAATCCATCCCTACCTTTCCCTTTACCCTCAGTTTTCTCCTATGAAGTCTATGCTTTAAAGTCCAGCTGATATGACAATTATTCCAGAACTCTTTCCCCTGGCCTTGGATGAATTTTTTCCACTCTTCAAATCTCACAAAAATATCACTTTGGTCATTCCCTTTCCTATATTTACATATTATTTTTTGTATTATAGCTATTTGTGGGAGGCTTTTCTCTATATTGCAGACTCTTAGTAAATGTCTATTGAACTGAATTAATGTGCTGAATCCTATACTAGCCCTGAGAAGTCAGGACCATTGATATGTATAGGATATGTGCATGTATACACATATGTGTGTACATACATGTTTTAATACACACACGTGTGTGTGTGTGTGATTATATTTTCCCATAAAAGATTAGGCTATAGTACTGATTAAACACTTGAGACACAGATGGAGGTCTAACCTCACACACCTATCAACTGAAAATAGATTGATTCCTACTTTAACCAAAATTGAAAGATATACTTAGGGGCAGAGATAACCCTTAGAAAAATTAAAATAGAAGAAAAGTTCTTCTTTGGTTTCCTCAAATCTCCTGCTTTTTGTGCTCCAAGTACCCCCTCTCTCCTGGATGCCTTTCCTATGGTATATGTCCCCAGATGAAACTGAAAAATATCCAATAAATGAATTGTATTATTCCAACCATAGCAAACACTATGAGCCAAGTCATGGAGGGACAGAAGAAAATGTAGGGAGAAGGAGGGAGTCCATCTTGTCTAGAATTTAGAATAGTGTGAGGTAAAACTGGAAAGGTTTAGATCCCTTTGTCTACAGGGACTGAAGAGCTATTCTTGAGACTAGTGTTTAACCAGGGAGAGGCACATAGTTTAATGGTGTCAGAGTCAAATAGGAACAGATCTCCAAGGACCACATATTGACTTAGAAGAATACTATAAATTAGCAATATCTATATGGTATTATATTTTTATTTATTTTGTTAAATATTTCCCAATTACATTTTGTTTTTGTTTTTTCAAGGTAATTGGGGTTAAGGAGTTGACCAGAGTCACACAGCTAGTATGTATCAAATCTCTATGGATTTGCACTCAGGTCCTCTAGATTCCAAGGCTGGCATTCTATCCACTGCACCACCTAGTTATCCCCTCACAATTACATTTTAATCTGGTTCTGCCTCTATTGATGTTTTTCAAGTAAAAACTTTGATACTCCTGCCACATACCACATACCTCAAACCCACAATAATGGAGGAATTATTACCATCAGAATTTGGTAAAATTCTCAGCTGAATGTATACTGTATACAAAGATGGTATAACTTACTCTGTAAATTGTACTAAATTAACTATATACATATTCTTCAGAACAAAGGTATCAAACATATGATCTGTAATATTTGAGTCTTACCCAAACAAGATTAAAATATAATTGAGAGATATTTTGTGAAATAAGCAAAAACACAGGAGAATATAGATAATATTAAAATGTGATTTTCTAAGTCAATATGTGCCCACAGGGATCCTCGTATATATAGTTAAGTATCTACATTTCTATTTGAGTTTGACAGCACTGCTTTAGAACATTCCTCATTAGAGCACAATCTAGTCTTCAAAAGGAAGTAAATCACATTTGATGCTTCATCTCAAGTAAGTAACTTGTCACCTGGACCATGTGTAAAATGATCTGTCAGTCAAAAATCACTTATTAAATGCCTACACTGTGCCAGGAACTATGCTAAGTGTCAGTCTCAGTTTTCAAGGAATTCACAGTCTAATGAGGGAAACTTCCTGTAAAAAAAATGTGTACAAACAAGCTAGATGGAGAATAAAATGCAGATAATCAAGGAGGGATAGCCCTAGAATTAAGGCACAATAAGAAAGTCTTCCTATGGAAGGGGGGATTTTACCTGGGATTTGAAAGAGGCCAAATCAGAAATCATATCAGAGCAACAAAGTATAGCTATGGACTAACCAATCCCAAGCTCCATTTATTAATTTGGAAAGGAGTGTTGTGTAGTGGAGACAGACAGACAGAGAGAGAGAGAGAGAGAGAGAGAGAGAGAGAGAGAGAGAGAGTATGTGTGTATGGTGCACTGATATGCTATTCCATGTATAGTGATTTTTGTTCACTGGATAATGAACTCAAATGGACTCTACATTAGACAATGCAATCAGTCAGTCAATCTAATTACATTTATTAGGCACTTACTGTGTACCTATTATAGGCAGCTAGGTGGTACAGAGGATAGAAGGCCAGACCTGGAACCAGGAAAAATCATCTTCCCAAGTTCAAATCTATTATCAGACCCTTGGTAGCTGTGTGATGCTGGGAAAATCACTTAACCCTATTTACCTAGATTTCCTCCTCTGTATCCACTCCAGTCAACATCTTTGCCAAGAAAACACAAATAGGATCACAAAGAATTGAACACAACAACAAATACATACAAACACACATACATACATACATACATATATTGTGCTCCTTGAAGGTGGAACTATTTTTCACATTTTTATCTGTCAAGCATTTAACACAGAGTTTAGAACAGAGTAAGTGCCTAATAAATGCTTATTGAATTGACTGACTGATCTCATTATCCAATGTAATGGTCCATTTGAGTTTATCTTACACTCCCTACACACACACACACACACACACACACACACACACACACACACACACACCCCTCCATATACACAAAGGTAAATATATATATATACATATATATATATGTTTATCTATAAAACATATCTGTGGTTCTGGTAATTATAGATACAATTAAATTTTAAGGAAAAAAGAAAAATATGTTACAAACTTTTTCCTTTTAATTCAATTTTATTTTCAGTTACAAATTTTCTCCATTCCTCCAGCTTCTCCCTTACCAAAGGAGTTTACATTCTCTCTGGAAGAGACATGTAAATATTGCATGTAATACAATTACAAATAATATTTGTATGTAATACAAGATACATACAGTAAAAATGGAAGAATCCTTCCACAGGAAAACTGCAGGATTCACTCTTCAGGACCTTCCACCATCTAGCTAGCATTTAGAAAGCATTTGAAGATTTTCAAAGCACTTTACATCTATTATTCATTTGATCTGTATGCTGCTTTGTCCTCCTCAACTTAACTCACATTAATCCCCTTCACATACTATAAACTGAATAAATTGGACAATTCCATCCCCTAAACCAATTCCATACCATTCTCCTTCTGTACTTTGCTAATGCCATTTCCTATGCCTAGAAGACAGTCAGGACAATGCAAAGACCAACAGCGAGATATAATTGTATGAACATTGGACATAGGGGCAGAAGGTCGAGGTTTAAATCCCAGTTTGCTTTCTCCTACCTTATAGCTATGGACAAACTCTTTAACTTCTCTCCTTTATTATCAGCAAAATAAGAGAGACAAACTACATGATTTTGAAGGTCCTTTGCAGCTCTAAATTCTATGAATTATCTCCTTCTTCATCTATCAGCATCTACCCAATTCAAATAGAATCTTTTCCTTGAGGAAATATTTTTTCCTGTCCTGATCCGTCTTAATTGATAATAACCTTTCCTCTCAGACTTCACACTGCCAGCACTTTTTACTCTACCTTTTTTTTTTTTTTTTTTTTTTTTTGAGGCAATTGGGGTTAAGTGACTTGCCCAGGGTCACACAGCTAGAAAGTGTTAAGTGTCTGAGGCCAGATTTAACTCAGATCTTCCTGACTTTAGGGCTGGTGCTCTATCCACTACGCCACCTAGCTGGCCCTACTCTACCTTTCTAATGAAATTAGTGTATATTATGTATTAGAGACAGCTAAGTAGCATTGTGGATAGAATACTGGACTGGAGTGCAGGAAAATCTGAAATACTGACTGTGTGACCCTAGGTAAGTCCTTTAACTTTTCTTAAACTCAGCTTACTGATCTGTAAAATGGGGATAATTATATCAGCATCCATTTTACATGGTTATTGTGAGGAGCAATGAAACAATATATAAAGTAATTTGTAAACTTAAAATGAAATATACATGTTAGCTATTATTCTTGTCTTAATATTCTACTGGATTGTAAGTTTTATGAGAGCTAGGGCTGTATCTCTTTCCACAGCCAGCAGAGTGCTCCAAATGTCTACATGTTGACAATAGATGGATGTTGACAAAATGAATGAATGAATGACATAGAAGCCAACTAAAGGAGGCAGCCAATGTTATTTGTACACAGAATAGGGTCAGCATTGTAGCTACCCATAGGATGTGGCTTTAAAAATAGGAGAAACATCCCCAGACTTTAAAATATTTTCTTCATCAGCCTATTGAGATGCTCAAAATTCTGTCACTAGAGGATATTCTTTTGAATGAAGAAAGGGTGGGTTTTCATTCTTTAGTTCATTTTTTTTAACTTTCATAACCCTTGTCAAAATGTGAATACTTTTGAAATGATTAATCTATTGTGTCTTATGAACTAACATCTTAATGGGGATGATTTTATTAAATCTTCAATTGAAACTTGGAACAGAGAGCAACATTCTATAGGAAGGGGACATGAAGCAAAGGGCAAACAAGATACTAATACTGAGGAGAAGGGCACTGACAGATAGATGAGGTTGGTCGCTTCAAAGATTGACTTGTTCACTACAATCCAGCATCTATTCAGCTGCTAAAAGTGATTTTCCTACAGCACAGGTCATGTCACCCCCAATTTCCCCTTCCCCCCCTTCACAAGACATTCAGTAAATTCCACTTGCTTCCTATTGCTTCCAGGAACAAATAAAAAATACTCAGTTTGACATCACAATCTAATCCTTCCAGTCTTCTTTTCCAGTCTTCTTACACCTTATTCCCCAATATGTACTTTTCTATCTAGTGACATTAGCCTCCTGCCTGTTTCATGAACAAGATACTCCATCTCTTGGTTCTAGGCATTTTCTCTACTCATTCCCTCATGCTTAGAATATTCTCCATCCTACACTCTGATTACTGATCTCCTTAGCTTCCTGTAAGTCCCAATTAAAGTCTCACCTATAGGAAGTCTTTCCCAATCCCTCTGAATATCAGGGCCTTCACTCAGCTAATTATTTCCTTTTTATCTTGCTTTAACCTGTTTTGCATATATTTCCTTCCATCTTGTCTTCCCCATTAGACTGTAAGCTACTTGAGGGCAGAGATTGTCTTTTGCCTCTTTTTGTATCATTGTGTTTGGCACAATGCCTGGTGCATAGTCAGCACTTAATAAATGTTTGATCGAAGGATTGATTGAAGTCTGCCTTATAACAACCCACTCTTTGTATTTAAATATCAAGGCACAAAATCTGGTTTCAGTGAAGCCACAGAGTTAAACTGCTTGAGGGATTTGGATAGGTCATCAGGGCAATAGTTATCTTTATCCAAGACAGGCTTTCCCCTCCTCCTCTTAATGGTTTTCTACTGGTATTCTGGGGGCCATATATATCAAGGGTCAAGACACCCTTTTCCCAAACTTTCTAGCATTTGGTAATCCCCATTAGAAGACACCATTGTTGCACAACACTCAGTCTGTATGAGACAGGCCAAAGACTTGGCCTACTGTCAAATGTGCCTAGAGTCTCCTAGCCCTCACTGACAGTTCCACATAGCCCAGGAACTGATTTAAATTTAATGAAAAGAAATCATCATCCCATAAAAATGTGTAGTGGTTAAAAAAAATACTGAGATTTCACTAACCTTTCCCTTTTAGAATCTTCCCTTAAAGATCCAGTTTCAAAGTACAGATATGTGAAGAAGCTCAAAAATCATTTAATTCAATGCCCTCCTGAATAAGAATTCCCTCTAGAATCACAGGGTCATAGGTTTGAAGCTGAAAAGAACGTCAGGGGGATATAAAGTCCAACCTTCTCATGACATACATAAGAAAACTAAGACTTCAAAAGATTGCATGGCCTTTGATTTCTCCAGAATCATATGGTAGTGTATAAGGCAAGGTCTGAACCTTTCTGATTCCAAGTCCATTGCACTATCTACTATGTAAGTCCTGACTAGTCAAATCTAACCAGCAGGTGTCTAAAAGGTTGATTTCCTTAAATTAAAAAATAAATAAATAAATCCACTTCTGTTTGAGGAAGCCCAGTAGTGGGAAAGATCTATGAAACCAATTCATTCAGCCTCAGCACTTTTTTTTTTTCTGAAAAGAGCATACGAGGCAGTTAATGGCTTCATCACATTCCATCTTCTTCATTAAGAAGATGGTTCCAATTTTCCAACACTGAATTCTAACAGCCAGGAAACTTCATCACTAGGAAAAATACCTCAAACATACCATTAAGAATTTGTGGTTTACAAAAATTACTCTTTCCAGGTTCTACTGTAGCAATGAGCTGCTACTCTGTTCTTAGTCACCCTGGAGTCTGCACCTAGAAATAACAGTTTACTGTGATAAGCAGACTCCTAGCCTTTTTCTCCCAACCACCGTGGATAATAAAGTTTTCACAAGCTGTTTTTTCTAGAATTCCTCCTCCTGGTTTTAAAATGAAATTCACAGGAAACTTTGTTTTGGTGGAAAACAAGAGAAAGAAGCTCAGTAATAAGATGATGATCATTTCTCTTTAAAGCCTTCATTGAATTTAACTTAGCTATATGGCCATCCTAATTTGTCAGCTGTACATACCCAAAAATGGCACTTCTTAACCATTAGGAAATCAGAAAAGTAATGTAGCTTTTCAAATTTTATTTCATGATAATAAATTACCTGATTTTCTCAAGCATTTTTCCTATCTTAAGGTATGACTTTTTGCCATAATGACCAACTTGGGTACTATTAATAAGCAGGGTTATTGCTCATGCCAAAGTAACTTCACATTTATCTAGTCTAAATCATTCCAAGGCTTAGGCTGATTTCTGTAACCTACCCAACCTCCTTTTTGACAAGGGCATGCCCATACCAGCTAAAATCTGTCACTATGGTAGTGGGGCCAATGCTTTCAGAAGCATGGGCAATGGGTGTGCCCCAGCAACATGCGCAATTATGCAGCGCCTGCAGGATCTGAGAATACCTGCTCCACCCCCACCCCCATGGCGAAATGTGTTCTGAAGATACCTCCCCTAGAGCTTGAAATAGAAGCAGGAGCCAAAGCCATAGATGTTCATCTCCTTCTGCCCATCACCCCCCCATGGCTCACCTGGCTCCCAAACCACCATCACTGCACACTTCATACACAGATATTTCTCCTTGAAGAGATTTGTCCTGTTGGCCACATTTGTTTCAAATAGGTTTCAAGTCTGCCCACACTTGAGTTGTAAGGGGAGGACCAACTGAAACCTGCCTGGAAGACTGCTAGGTTAGCTATTTTCAGGACATGGAAAACAGAAAGAAATTGCTTTAGCTGAAGATGAGAATACCTGAAATTGAGTCCTACTTGTATGTCTAATGTCCTCTGGCTGATTCAGCTCCATTCCCCACAAGGGGATGGATATTGTTACCAATTAAATAGAAACAGAATTGCGCATGTATTATTCCTGCTGCACAGTGGGCAGCTAAGTGTAGGCTTTGCCAATCAGATCACCAGTTTCCATTCACAAAGAAGCAACAAAGCCACAACAAATCCAGTTCCAGCCGAATGGGATGTGAGTCACTGCTGAGGATGCTTGGATTGCTGGTAACCCCAGCTCAGACACTCGATCATCCAGGAACAGTGGTTAAATGATTAGCAGTCTGCCCAGCCTGGCAGCTGTTCCATCTAGTGCTTACGAAGAGAGGTTTTCCACTGAGATCTCAGTCTAGCATTCCAGGATGTACAGAAAAACCAGCCTGCATCCTTTTATGTCAGATACAACTAGAGCAGTTCAGCTTGCTGAATGCATCTTCCTTTCATCCTTGATATACATGATGGGATAGGGATAAAGTCTGCAACCCACCACTGATTGTTTTTACAATAATAAAATCCCTTCTGATAACTGGTGATCTTTCAGATCAACATACATCATAGCTCTTACAGTCCCAGAAATGTGCCCAACTTCTTCAAAAAGGCAAATCCACTTCTGGCTCTGTGGGATTCCAGACAATCTTGCCAAAGTGATTTACTTCAGATAAGAAATTAAAGACACATTCATAATGAAAAGGTAGCACATTTTATAGCATTAATACTTTAGTATTAATAGACATCATAGCACAGTGAAAAGAGAGTCCAGTCTTGGAGCCAAGATACCTCAAGGCAAATGTTACCTCTAGGTAACATATATTAGCTATGCTTCTATGGCTAAATCCCAAAGCTGCTTTCTAAGACTCTAAGTAACACAAAAGTTGTCAAACTACCAATGAAGGAAGTCTTCCTGCTAGAAGACCCTCCTTCCCATTGAAATCATGTCTAGACCTCCTCCCTACATAGAAACACACATGCATACATATACATGTATCCTTGTAGACACATATGCACAGAATTCTGTAAAGTATAAACTGGCCAGTGGTCCACAACCTGAGGGCCAAGTGGCCACAGAACTTTTATAAGAATTCTATGACATTCCAAGCATTGTCATTTTTTTTATAAATTGTTTTCCTATGGACTAAATGAATGACATTTCTTGAACACAAATATACTGTAGTTTTTAAATATATGTCAATATTATTCTGATTAACACAACACAAATTTATTTCAAAATGTTAGTGAATAGTAGCATTTTGTCATTATTTACCTTCTCGTTCAATGGATATTAATACAACGTACACTAACATTTCATGTGGGAGTTCATGCAACAAAGAGGTCCTCACACTGAAAGTGGATGAGAAATTTGTTCTGGATGACTCTTAGTAAACTGAAAGAAACCTAGGCTGATGATAGTCACACTAGGCATAAAGGATTGACTTAATATCTCTAATTTATGAGGAATCTGAATGTCCTCTTCTGATGGTATTAACACTATGCCTGGGGTTAAGATAACCCAACTCCCTACATTCTATTTATAGCCTATGGAAAACTAAACTACAACAATCTCAGTAAATGTGAAGATGTATGATAGAAAAACCACAAGCCAGGCAGAGATAAGGCATTCTTCAAGGAGCAGATAGGTCTCCACGAGGCAATACTAATTGAGCTAAAAGAGATTACTGCTTTTACTGGCTTAGTTCTTCTTTATCTTTTCCTCTTACCTCAAACACTTCCTCATCCAGGATCCTGGTGCCAAACACAATGATTCCATTGACATCAATGATGGGGTGGTCACTCCGGTCCAAGAATTTGGTTGTCTTCTTTTTACAGTCCAATACCAAAGTCACATTTTTGTTTTGAACACTAATAGCTATTCTGTGCCACCTGCCAAAAAAAAATTAACACTCATGAACTCATTAAACTTACGCTGACATTCTCCATGTACTATGCAAGGAGGGAGAGGATTGATCTATGTCTAAAGGATCCCTGAGTAAGAACTATACTAAGTATTAATACTGATATTTTGTAATGGGGATATCTATCTCTAATAGTCATAAGTGTCTATGTAAAACTTTCTGTTTCATACCAAATTCTGACCACTCTCTTCCCTAGATAACAGCCTAGATCATGGCTCAGTTGATAAGGGGTCAGATAACCTTAGTTCAAATCCTGGCTCTGCTATTTTACCACCTATGAAATCATAGGAAAGTCATTTAACCTCTTCTGATGTTAAATAAGATGGCCTTTAATATTCCTTCAGACTCAAAATTCTTAGTCATATTATCTACAACACAGCTGAAGTTACGTTCTCATAAATATATGCAATGTTAGTAAAGGAGACCAACTAAGAGCGTGAATGATTTCAGAGCAGCCTATTCCCATTTCTAAGAAAACAAATCAAATCACAAGCCCTTTTGATGATATGTTAATTAGTGTCATCTTCCTATTATCAAGATGATTTTTTTTAAAAATTTCATTATTATTCTAAACACTAAACTGAACTTTCAAGTAGGAAAGGGCCACCCTGAGTGTAGAAGACATTCCTGATAAGGTATGGTGTGGACCAGAAGGCATCCTGATTTTACCTCTTTATGGAACTTAAAAGAACACCCTAACTGATCTGATCTACAAGTTACAAACATTGGATTGCCACATTTTCAGGATATGTGTAGAGAGAATAAGAAAATGTTAGAATTCTGGAAGAGAACCAAAAGATATCAAATCCCACCCTCTCATTTTACATATGAGTTTATGGCCTTCTAATAACAGACCAGGATTTCAATTCATGTCTCTTACCTCCTAGCTCAATGTTATTTCTGCTGAGCTACACTGACACATAGAAAGAAAGTTCAATATATTGAGTATGTTAAGTTGAAGATCATAGATCATTTCACTGTGACACTGTAATGAGGTGGAAGGACTAGGAATTTGGAAAACTGGAGTCAGATCTAGGCTCTAACATGTAATAGTTTTATGATTCCAGGAAAATCATTTAACCTTTATGGATCTCAGTTATAAAATGGTTGTAATAATAACTGTACCACCTACTCACTTCACAGTATTGTTCTATATATCTATAGTAAAGTGATTTGTAAACAGCAAGTGCTATATAAATGTGAACTATTATTAAATGTGTGTTAAATATGCCTCAACAATGAGTAGAATTAGCTGATCCAGTGATTATAATTAAAATAAAATTAGAAAAAATAAATTAGACATTAGTTGATTATGCTAAATTCTACTTACTTGCCATCTGATAAGTTAATGCCCCTGAAGAGTGGATAGTCCTCTGGTCCAGGTTTCCCCATGTGGTCCTCATAGAGGAAGACGGGAGACCTGCCCATCTCCAGGCCAATCTGTTGGATCCCCTGTTCATTATAAATGGAGACCAAGAAGGCCTGATTGCCTTTTTTGGCTTTTACAGTGGTTAGAATAGAGAAGTCCTCAGGAAATGATGAAGCTGGAACAAAGAGCAAAGAATTAAGATTTCAATATTGCAATATTCAATTCTTCAAATGATCCAAGAAGAGTAGCCTCTGCCCTTGGTTTCCTATGAACCAAGAAGGGCAGCCCATGCCTTTTGGTACATTATGGTACAGCCCACACCATGGAAGATAATCTCTTCTGTACGTTTCTTGTGCATAGAATTAACCTAGAGACAGGCCAGAATAGTGTTATTGGAAGAGTATCTTGAAGAAAAATCCTGGTTCATAACAGCTGCAAAGGTGGCTTACAGTGAATTCATCAATTCCGAGTCAATAAACATGTGGTCTTTGCCATATGGTCAAAGACCCCCCAAAATAATATGATGCTAAGTCAACTCTGATTTCCAAAAGCAACATTTGATTTTTTGTGTGTTTGTCTTAAGCTCTCTCCTTCTAGATTATGCTAAAAGCTTTTTCAGAGCAAGAACTCTGTCTTGAAACTCCCCTGTAACTAACTAAACACAACAGGTGCTTAACAGGTAGATGTTTGTTGAATTGAATTATATATTGCCTAGGCCTTCAACAACAACAATAAACCCTTTCACATAATCTTACTATTAAGACTGGATTCTTGAGGGCTATACCACCAATGATCAGGCTTTAGCAGGTGCTCCCAAACTAAAAGGGCATTGATATATGAACCAAGTAATGAACTATGTGTCTCTCATCTGAGGACAAGTCTCTTATCTTCAGAGAGACACATCTCCCAAAGGGTTGCCATCAGTTTTCAAAGACTCAATTCATTATTAATCAAAAAAGTAGCTAATAACTACTTACTAGATAGCAGACCCTGTGTTAAAAGCTAAGGATACAAAGAAAACAAAAACAGTCCTTGCACCCAAGGAGCTACATTCAAATGGAGAAGTCAGCATATAAAGAGCTAGTTACATAAAGAATTAATGAAAGGGAATATCAAAAGAGAAGGTACCAGTAGCAGATATGGTTAAGAAAGATTTTCTGCAGAAAATAGGAACTTAAGCTGAGATACACTGAAAGAAGAATCACCTATTTAGGGGGTTGTAAATTGTAATCTCCATTGATGAAGGGAGTGCCCATGATAATGAAATCAAAGATTCTGGAAGCACTGAAATATTACTCCAGTGTATCTTAAGTTAGCCTTGACATCCTTCTCAGACAATGCTCTGAATACTTCAGAATTCTCAACATACTCATTCTAACAGTTAATTTAACTTGAAACCTTAGGGTTCATGATGCTAATTCCAAGGGTGAATTCCAACATTTGCCACATAAATTGATCTTCAAAGACTTTAAGTTCAAAAGGAAGTGAGAGAGAAGTTATCAAAAGCCAGGGGGATTCAGAAGGAAATATTAGTCTTGTCCTCTGCTTATCAGAGTTAGCCAGGGTACTCAGTGCTTTATAACAAGGTGTCAATTAAGGAACCCATTACTGAAAGAAAGGAACAGGTGCCTTTGGCTTGAATACTTCAGTACTCTACAACACCACAGATTTTCTGAATTATTGTGTTTCAGTTTTCCAGGCACAAGAAAACTTCACCTTGAGGAATCTAATGGACCCCCAAATCTCATCATACTCTGCAGGATAGGAAAGTTGGAAGTAACTTGGTAACACATATCCCTAAACGATGTGTTAGTGCCCTCTGCTGATTAAGTATCATAGCAGTTCTGACAGGTACCTTACCTAGTTTTGCACCTGGGGCAAAGGTACAAAGCTATGAAAGAAAAAAGGGGAATTCAAGAGAGTCTGATAGTCTGTTAAAATATAAAAGGGAAGAGGAAGAGATTACAATCTCCATGTAAAGCATCAATTAGGTCATTATTGTACTTAACACAGGGTGAGTGACTTCTTGGGATTCCAAGGAAGGAAAAAGAGAAATCACATAAAATATCACACATAAAATGTATGTAAAATGTCACAAAATGGAGGACCATAATGAGAATCCCAAAAACATGGTTGTAAACACAAACATTATTTCTTAAAATCAGTTTCTAAAGTCAATGTTTCTGGGTTTGTTTGGGGTTTTTTGTTCGTTTGTTGTTGTTATTGTCATTTTAATCAGCTCTGTAGTCCTGAACAACAGAGGCCAAATTTGTTTTGATTCATTCAACCCTTCCATACCATTCCATTCCATTGTGCCCTAGACCATCAGCTGTGTGACCTCATGGAGAAAGTGCCCATGGTTGTTTGGTTAAGATAAAGAAGTAAAGATTTGAGCTTAGATGCCCATGGGGATCAGAGAACTTTGAGATGTGTTGCATGGCCATAGTCCCCTGACCTCTAGTAACCACACCTTAATCAATAGGGCAAGTATATGAAAGGCTCACCAACTAAGGGAAGTAATGAAGGAAGACCTGATTTTATTAAGGATTCAACTTGGAATGGCACCATTCTTCTTAATAATGATGGTGGGCTGCCACTCAGAAACACACTTGACATGTTAGCAATTGTGTGCATGCTATTGTTAGGAAGAGGTATAGCGGCAGGACTAGAAATTTAACAGTTTTTGATAGGTACCACATATGGAGGGGGAATCTATTTTCTGTTATCTGTCTAGACACAATAAACTAGTCACCCTTTCTAAGTCCTCCCTGCGTTGTTATTCTGAATCCCAGCTTTACAAAGTATTGGTTCAGCTTCTGTATGTTACCATGACTTTGGGAGGAAATGAGTTAAACAACAAATGGATATGGTTTGACAGACCACAAAGTAAATGTCTATGTTTCACAAAGGCCTAGCCAATTATGCTCTACAGTCATTGCTTTTCCCATTTTCTTGTTTTACGGGGTTCATCTGCCTCTCACTTTATATTCCACTTTTACATCCTGTTAATTCCAGACACGTTTCTGTTTGGGATAAGGAAAGGCGCTGGGAAATTATGGAGACCACATTCTCAAGTATGATATACAGCTCAGTTCTAGTAGCCTAGATATGTTGCCAGTTCATTAAAATGCTGTTTCTTTCTCTCTCTCTTTTTTAAATCTCCATGGTAACGAATTTTCTCAGTTCAAATAAACTGAAAGGATAAATTATGTTTAACATTAATCTGTCTCTTGGCAAAATAACAATGGATTTAGTGTCACTATTAGAAATGGTCCATTCTATGCACTGACATGTGCATGGGATTTTAACTGGTACGTCTTATAATCTATGGCATCTATGCAGCTGGGAAATATGATTGCACTTTTAAAAATATATGCTTCCGACTTTTTTTTTATTTTGCTGGGGAAATGTAACACTTTGGGATAACTCTCGTTTGGGGATTCAGTTAAATCACTCAGAAAGCTCTCTGCAGTATCTCAGTGTCACCCAACTGATGGGACTACAACACCTGTTCAGAGTTCCAAGCACACAGTAGGTGGCCAATAAATACGTGTTGAATGAAATAATACTGCACTAGGAAGAAAAGTTATGTAGCTTGAAGGAACAAAGCAACAGTCTAAGCTTGAAGCACCTGGGCCTAGCCTTAGAGATCAGTTCATACACAGCCTTCAACCTTTCCAAAAATCCATGACAGATTTTGAGGGTGAGGGAAGTGTGAGGTCTCTTTGGAAGGCACCGAGGGTCTCAGTAGAGGAGAAAGATGCCATCTGGCACAGTTCTTAAAAGCTGGGGATTTGACCTAAGGCCAAGTTTCCGCAAGCCTTGCCAAAGATGCTGAAGGCTTAACTATTCCCCTAGACAGTATTAGTCACTGTCTCAAAGTGAATTGTTTAAAAAAAAAGTGTTGAAATATCTTCTAGAGGCTAGGAATGTTACAGAAGCAACTTTCCTTATTTGAAGGTTTGGTAAGAGAGAGAAGAGCCTTCTGATGTCTCTGTCAAGGAATGGGTGGACCTTAAAGCATATTTAATTAAGGATGACTGGTAGGCAGTGTTAATTCTTATCTTAACACAGACCAGGTAGAAAGAGAGGAGTCCAGGCAGTTAGACTGTTTGGGCGCAGGGTGGAAGGGTGTGGAATAGGAGAAGAATGGAATAGGCAATCATCAAAGTACTATTCCTTTGAAAATACCAAGAAATGTTCCCCCACCCCAAAATATTTCCTTCATCCATCTGCTTAGTGTCTGAAATTCCATCATTATCAATTCATTCTTGTAGGTTGACACATTGCTTCTAAGCAGCCTCTTTTAAAATGCAAATGCAAAGGATAACAAATTCAGACCAAATTAGTTCACCAGCTAGATTTCCTTCATGATGATGAATGAATCAGTAAAAACAAGACAAAAAAGATGGAAAGCTGATGGTGGGGAGTAAGGGAGTAGAATTCTGGAGCATAGGATTCCACTATCCAAACATGGCAAATACAGTGCAGGATAGGAGTGAGGGGGACATATACCTGAATCCCAGGTGAGCTAGAGAAAAAAGACATCTGGAAAAGCATTTTAAGAATAATAATGGCTAGCATATAAGGTTTACAAAATGCTTTACAAATTTTATTTCATTTAATCCTCACAACAACCCTTGGAGGAAGATGCCATTATTATTCCCATTTTACAGATGAGGGAACTGAGGCAGACAGAGATTAATTGATTTGCCTTAGATCATAGATCGAGTAAGTGTCTGAACCATATTTGAATTCAGGTCTTTCTGATTCCAGGTTTAAAGCTCTATTTGTGTCATTCAACTGTTTTTAAAAGATATTATCTTCCTGACTACTGGTAATGAAAGTGCTTTTGCTGTCTAATGGGGATTCTGAAAACAAATTTCTGACATTTTTTAATCCAAGGAAAATTTCATCAGGGTAATGATTAGCAAATTAATTTACCTGGAATAAATGGTATGAAATATGACCATGATTTAGTTGGAGTGGGACAATGGCTTCGAGTAGATCATCAGGAGGCATTGCTTGGGAATAGGCAGAGAAGAGTTCACTCAAGGTGGAGTTTCTAACAGAAGATGAGGCATTTAGTGACTTCCCATTTTAACTAATTATCTTGCCAACTGGGTCCTGAGTCTAGCTGTTTCTCTGCTGCTAAAGGACTTTAAGCATCATTGATACTAGCAGAATCTAAGTGCCAGAATAGACACTTGTCTCTAATGCCTCACAGAGAATCTAGTATAATAGGCATTTAATAAATGCTCTCTGACTTATTGCCCTCTACATTTCAGCATCCATGGACAAACTCTGGTTTTCCTGTCAAGGGAAAACTCTACATTTCACTGAGTTTTCAAAAAGCTGTAACCACTTACTTCCTCCTAGATAGTAGGAGTTTTTCTCTTTGGGAGATAAGGATGGGAATGCTTTGCAAATTACCAAATTCCATGAGCCCAAAAAGTCAGAGAAAGGGAATAGAGTGTACAATTTGATCATTTACTTCATCTATTGTTGATGTTGGTTGTCTTTAAATATTTTTAGACATTCCTTCAATAAATCACAGATACACTAAAGTATCTGAGTAGAATAGGTTTTCAAATCAAATATGAGCTTCAGATGAAACAAGCCCAGATTTTGAATTCCTGGGGTTTAATTATCTCACAATTAAACAACACAATGAAGGATCCAAGCAGTAAGAAGCTAAACTTAATTCCTGGTAAGGACCCTATTAGTTGCAGAAGGAAAACTGGACCTGATCATTCATTCTCTTGATAGTAATCTTTAGGGGAAAGATTCCATTGAACAAGCTAAAACTATTCAGAGGCAATGTAAAATCAAGATTTGACTCTTGCATTAGTGTGTCTATGTCTAGAGATTAAAAAAAAAAATTAGCTGGGAGTTTGCTTAAACAATCAGTAAGTTGGAATTGGAATCAGAATTGGCCCTAACCTGGTGTAGGGGTAGGATAGCTATTATTGAACAATGGATCACAAACCAAATTATTCATCTGAATGATATAGTGCAAATTTTAAATTAGTCAGGGTTCAGTAACAGTCCTATAATTGGCTCTGAGACCTCCGTGAGACAAAGGAAGCCTGGTATGATTGTAATGCTAAGAGATAAACCACCTTGGCCCAAATGTTTCTCTCTCTCTCTCTCTCTCTCTCTCTCTCTCTCTCTCTCTCTCTCTCTCTCTCTCTCTCTCTCTCTCTCT